>VXAZ01004213.1:1365360-1547884 GCA_013399875.1 Gymnorhina tibicen | reverse complement strand
CTCCTCCCTTCTTCCCTCCCTCCCTCCCTCCGCAGGGGGAGCGCGCAGCATCCAGGGAACGCGCGGAGCCCCGCGGCCGCCGGGCGGAGCCCGCCGGGGTCCCGCTGGAGCCGCGGTCCCCCAGCCCCACCGCCCCGCCAGGGTTGGCGGCTCCCACTGCAGACATTAAAAGAAAAAAAAAAAAAATACAAAACAACACGAAAAAAAGCCCTACTAAGCATAACAGCAAAAAATCGGAGCGTCCCGGAGCCAGGACTCGGCAAAACCTGGATGTGCCACACGGAGCCTCCGGCGGGTCGCGGGTTTCGCCTCCCCGCGTGGAAGCGGAGGGGGCGCGCAGGGAGCGGCTCCGCGCGCGGGCGCATCCCGGGAATGTCGCTGCCTGCGGAGCGGGGAGCGGCAGCGCCGCGCTCCCGGCCCTGCCCCGCCGCCCCCGCGGCCGCAATTAACCGGGTTTCGGGAAAAGGATCGGGCCGGGCCCTACCTTGTGCTCTGCGTATGAGGAGCGAACGTGATCTGTCGTGATTCCCAGAAAACAGCAGGAGACTCTTGTTCTGGCTTGGTCGTATCGCTTGGTAGCGTTTTTCAACGCTTGCCAAAGACACTGTTAATATAGGCAAAAATCTGGCACTGGCCCGTACGTGCAAAATTCTGACCTTGTAAACTGGCACAACAGGCCTGGCTAAATCCTGCAGGAGACACCTGCATCATCTTGGATCCAGCTTTTTTATCTACTTCGCCTCAAACCTTAAGCTCCGAATCTGCTAAAAGGAGCAGATTTTTCAGTTTCATCGTAAATTTCTGTCCTACCCAGTGTATCTATATTCAGTAGCACAGAAAACCTCCAGCGCCTGGAATTTGCTAGATTGTGTAATTTCTTGGCTCTGAGCTCTCAAGTTTTACTATTAAACTACACAAAACTTTATTATGCTTTTGATACACCAGAGCAATCCAACCCTAAGCGTGCTCCTGTACTAGAGCAATGCAAAATAGATTCCTTATTCCTGAAACCAGCACATTTGTATCATCACAGCTCTCATTTCAGCTGACTAAATAAGCCTTTTTGAAGTGTTCCCATTCAGCTAAAAAAATGGATTTTTGCAGAACATGAGTTCGTAAAGTCGTCAGTGATGGCACAAGCAAAATCTATCCAATTTTTTTTTCACTTAAACTTAAGAGTTTTATCTTTTAGATAGATAGCAAAAGTGACAGTTCTCGTACATCCAGTGAATACGTATCCAGCTCACTGAGATTTTCAGAGCAGCCGAGGAGTTTAGCCATGTATTGGTGATAAAATGAAATAAGAAATGAATATTTTTTGTCTAAATCCCTTAAGCTGCTTTGAAAACCTCAATTAAGAGCTGATAAGCTTAAAATGCTTCTTTGGGATTGTCCATACATGTTAGACACATATTACTGTAAAACTTCACAAAAGGTGACTGCACTTAGGTGAAAATATCAGATTTGAATTATTGTGGTTTCACTTAAAATACAAAATATGGAGTACAGGTTTTTCAGATGTAAATATTTGGCTGCCTTTATGCTCAGTTTAGAAGTTGAAGTCTAGGTGAAAAAAAACCAAGCTGTATTTAAACTTGGAGCCCTGGTGTCTTTGCTGTGTGTTGAGATTTATTAGACTCTTTAGTTTTAGTAATCTTGAAGGTGCACTTTTTCACTCTAGCTACAGTAGATCTGGAGCATCCATCCCTGTGTCAGTGTGCAGGTTTTCTACAGTAGCTGAATGTTTCTAAGGCACTTGAAAATATCTTTTTCTTACCGCTTTTTTATTATTGTTGTTGTTTTAATCGGAGGCTTTTGTGTTTTTCTCAGGGGGAAAGCTGGGGGAAATTTGTCAATGCCAGTGTGTAGCAATATCTCCTTTTTCTAAACCTGAGTATATGCATCATGATTTAAATTTTTCCTACAGGGTATGAAAAAGCACAGTTATAGTAGAAGAGTTGTTAATTT
The DNA here is from genome assembly GCA_013399875.1 of Gymnorhina tibicen. Taxonomy (NCBI): domain Eukaryota; kingdom Metazoa; phylum Chordata; class Aves; order Passeriformes; family Artamidae; genus Gymnorhina; species Gymnorhina tibicen. The sequence goes on along the minus strand of VXAZ01004213.1, from coordinate 1,545,916 downwards.
AGGAATGGTTATTTATGCTACATTATTAAGAAGTGAGAGACAAACATTGGTAGAATTTGTCAAGATCCAAATGCTAGAGATTAATGGTATAGTGTGTTACAGGCATTTTTCCTAATGCATCTGAAGCGTTCGTTGCACAATTTGTTGATGCAATGGCATATTGATGTCATATTTTGGCAGGATTTGAGTGGTCCAGTAAAGCCAGACAGATCCAGCTTTTGCCTTTTTCCTTAGCAGGGGCTAAATCGCTTGGCACTGGTCAGTGGGAAAGCTGGCAAAGCAGCAGTCGGTGCAGAGGAGGGATGGAGGGAGATGTGTGCAGGGACAGAGGGCTGGCAGGGGCTCCTGCTTGAGGAGCTGTTCTTCAAATATGGTTGAGTCCAAGCCACACTCACAGTGCTGTGCTTCCACAGGTATGAACTCTGCCTTTGCTCTCGCTCTTCACAAGGAGAAGCCTCAGCAAGATTGTTTCTCTCTCCATCTAGCCCTAATCTGGAATCAGTGCATGATCCTTATTGCTCAGTTACAGTGCAGTTTAAAAAATGCAGTGATGGGTGGCACAGAAAGCATTAAAGTGTAATTCTGTACCATACATATAAAGGCAAGTTCTTTACAGCTTAGAAACTGGTGAGTGCTAGAATCCATGATCTTTGTGACTCTGCTCTGTTTATGAATGCCAAAATCTGTTTTGTTTCAGGGCATTGTGGTCCCTTTTGGTCTGTCTGTGTGGCTGCATTAATATTTGAACCAGTGATGTTTGTGTGCCATGAGCTCTCTAAGCTTTGTTGTTTGTTATGGCAAAAATGGAAAGAATCGTGGTAGAAAATATGATAGTCATAATGTTTGTTAAGAAAAAAAAAGTCACCATATGGCTCAACAGATTTTGATTATTTATTTAATAATTAATATTAAATTGCCAGAGGAAATTTTGAAGGAAGTCAAATAAAAACCCTTTGTTTTACAAATAAATGCTCAGATTTTGTTTTTGAATACATTTGTGGGGCGGTTGGGACTATTAGGAAGCCTGAAGACAGTAATGGGAGTGCAGGGGCATTCTCAGAAATACAAAGTGCACAAGGTGATTTTGGAGACGCTGGCAGCTACCTAGTTACTGTCAAAACCCTGACACTTAACTACCCCTGGGAGATGGTAGATATTTCATTCCTTTAAGCCTTACTGATATTTGTGTCATCCTGTAAACTTAAAAAAATAGTCCTAAACCACTGACTGTGAAACTGCACAAGACAATTTATATAGATTCCAAGTTAACAACAGTTACTCTAACAGTCTTCTTCAACATAGTGATTGGAATGCTGTGTGGTTTCCATGACAAGAAACCACATGGCAAGGGTAAGTCATGATTTTTATTGGGCAAATCTTGCACTGGTGAACAGGCCTGCGCACTCCATGTAGAGGAGTGAAAATATCCTCAACTTGTTGTGTGCAACAAAGTGTTCAATGGAAGGGTTTTAAATGCAAATTGAGGGGGATGAGTTGTAGCGTTGGAGGGGCCACTTTGGGGAACTTGTGCCTCTGAATGCCCAGCAGATTTTTGTATCCATCACTCAAGGGTGCATCTCAGATCTCTCTGAATCTCTGGGTGTTTCTCATGTGTGACAACAGATTGTGTTGCCAGCATCCACCAGTAGCACATTTGGTCATAAAGAACAGATTTTCTGCTTTGTTCAGTAATAGATTAATGTTCTGGTGCATATACGTTGTATAAAACATCAGTTTATTAGCTCATGTAACCATGGAGATAAGTAATTTGCATACATAGAAACTCTTTGGGTTCATTTATGCCTAGTGCCTATATTTTATTAAGAAATAGATCTTTACAAACATAATTACTAATAAATATTTTCTTTAATGCTATTTTTTGCTAACTGAGAATAATTGGCCTAATTTGCGAAAACATGGAGCTGATTAAAAATTAACTACTGAAAATAACCTAGCTTATTCTTAGACTAAAGTGAGGTGCAAAAACTGTCAAAATTAATACAGTAATAGTGTTAAACTTTATCAATAACATACAATTAGGATTTGTAATATTGTTAGTTCTGACAGATTCTAATTACACTTTATGCTTTGTTTTCTAGTGGCAGTTATAAGGTGTGAATGGTACAACCACGCATTAGTGAAAGTGCTAATTATATTATGTGTATTTACACATTCCTCTCCTGTGGTGATGTGCTTATATGTGTTTAGGGAATATGTATAAAGAAGGTTTTTGAGATTCTTTACATGCTTTAATGAATAATAAATTTGAACAAGACACAATCCAAAATTAATTTTAAAAGGCTAAAAGTTTTGCTAATGATGCATATACAATGTTTAACTAAAAAGACTCTATGTAGAAGCCACCAGTCACAGTAACAAATGGCAATTAGATTGTAAATAGTGCGAGTAGAATACTAACAGTATAATTCTTCATTATGTTGGAGTCACACCAGTTTTATTCTCCTGTAACTCTGTGTCTGATAGTAAATACCAGCCTAGAACTTGTCAGCAGAATGAAGAACAATATCACATTATTACAGATTGTAACCAGCAGACTTACAAACTCCCAGTCCTGTTTCAGTTGGAGTTTCTGTTGTTGTGGCCCTATTTTGTGTGTGGCATGTGCCTTGTTGCCCCAGTTTGGTGTGTAGGGCAGGTGCTGTGAGCGGCAGTGGCGGAGCAGCCCAGCTCTGTCCTGTTCAGCTCTTGCTGTACAGGTGGTGGCACATGTTGGAGCAAGGTTACTACGTCACAGAGTCGCAGAATATTTTGGGTTGGAAGGGACCTCTGGAGATCATCCAGGCTGAGCCCCCTGCCAAGGCAGGGTCACCTGGAACAGGTGACATGGGAACACGTCCAGGTGGGTTTGGGATGTCTCCAGAGAGGGAGACACCTATGCCTTCCCTGTGCAGCCAGCCCCAGTGCTCTGCACCGTCAATGTGAAGTTCTTCCTCACGTGGAGGTGAAAGTTCTTGTGTTTTAGTTTATACTTAGTCTGTACTCTCCTGCCCATATCTGAAACAAGTGCTGTGGAGAAATTGTGACTTCCTTGGGAAAGGTGAGCTCTGAGTGGGTTTGCATTGAGCTCACGTTTCCCACTTGTAATGAGCTCAGCAAGAGCTGGTGCTGCAATGTGCAGCCACTGAGAGAGGATGCAAGCCATGGTCATGAGCAACACATCATCCACATCAAATCATCAAATCAGAACAGGAAATTGCCTCCCAGTAGGTCTGTCCTGCCTTTACCCCTTGTGGATGTGTTTCTTAGCACCATAGTTACTGTTGTTTGTCCAGCCACACAGTCAGTGCCTAGCACAGGAGGCTTTCTTTGTTTGCAGAGGAGCTGGTTTGTGCAGTGACACTGTTTTCCACACAGAAATGCCTCATACAGAAAGGATCATCTGCCAGTGTAGACAAAGAAAAGAGGTAGCATGTCTTTCCACTCTCACCAGGCACCTGATTGCAGATCCCAAGAAAGCTACACATCAATGGCCAAATGGCCGTTCTCTTAAGTTTTCCTAAATTTGGACCCGGGTGTGCTCTGCTGAACTCAACACAAACCTTTCACTGACTCCATTGAAATAGTGTGTGGATAAGAGCCTCATCTACACAAGTGCTGCAGACTTGTAAACTGACCATTCCTCATTTATGAAGTAGAAAAAGGTTTCATGGAAGATGTAGATCTCCAGGGATATACTGGTACTGCAGTTGCTGTGATTGCAGTGTAGCACAAATGTGTTGGGGTTGATTCTGCACACCTATTGAAAGTCTTAAAATGTGGAAAGTCCACAACCCCACCGATAATCAGCTCCAGTTCTTAACTATCCTACTCACTGAGTTTTCACTATTGACCGTACTTAAACATGCATTATGAAGTGTATGCCCTTTGTTCCATTTGCTTTAGACAAAATTGATATGAAGAAGGATATATTCCATTTTCTTCTGTAGCTGGTCTGTAAAAATTACTGCATCTTCCTGTAATTTTCTCTTTTCTAAAAGATTAAGCAGTGCCAGTTCCTTAAACCTAGTCCCACAGGTTGGGTTTTCTAAATCTTGATCACGTTTTTTGTTACTTCTCTTAGACTGGTTTTCTTTAGTAATGACCCAAACTGGACAAGTACCAGAAGAAACTCTTCGTGTGTGTTACATGCAGTATTTCTGTTTCTACATCCCTCCATGCAGTATTGCAATACCAGGACACTGCTGAGTAGTGTTAAGGTTGTTATCCTGTTACCTTTGGTGATATTACTGAAATAATTTTCTTAGCCACTGTGGTTTTTGTGGTTGATTAGTCCTACCTAACTTTAGAATTTTGATGCTGTATTTAACCACTTGTATCCTGCTTCTTCAAAACCTTTTCTCCACTTTATCTAGATGCTTTTAAATTTTGAGCACATCCTTGTCTTATTCTCTTAAAGTTTTTCTAGATTTATGTTCCCTGCAAATTTAACTAACATGTCTTCTATTCCTTTAGCCAAATCATTAATCAAAATAAACTGAATTATATGCTGGAATACCACTCAGGAAAACCCTCTAGTTTGACAGTGAATCATCAGTAACTGTTTTCTGAGTAGAGCTAAGCAATCATATAAGTGGGATTCTTCTAGACTATGTTTTTCCCCCAGCTCTTTATGACTATACTGTAAAGTTCTTATTAAATATACCTACTGTGTTTTGCCTGCCTGTAATACCTCTGGCAGTATTGTACAGAAAAATCAGTCTGCAATGCTGATTACACTTCCTCTTATTTTCATCTAGATTTTAAAATTGTTTCTTTGTTGATTACAGTGTTTCTGCTGTCACTAGAAGTAAGCTTCCTAGCTCTTTTCTCCCATTTTTAATGCTAAGCACGGTGTTTGTACCTGTTCGTAAGTTTTGTTTAATGCTTCTGAGATTGCTTCTATCTATGCTCAGAGTATCTGAGGGTGAGTTTGAGCAGGTGGACTATTCTGAAGACAACTAACTTGCCTAAATACTTTCAAGCCCAGTGTTTTCCCATCGCTGGTGTTAGGTCTGTTATGCTTCCAGTCACACCTGACCATCTTAGGTAATTGAAATCTATTTGTTTTTCAGATACCAGTAGTATTTTAACTTCATATAGCCCACTGGCAGTTCCAAAATGTGTTTTAGAAGCTGCATAAGTATGGAGGCATTTACCTACTTCAAGCTCCTGATGTCTGTGGCCCGATGGGTGACAGTATCCATCCTGGCTGTGATTTACAGCTAGCTTTGGTGTATCTGCACTGCATTTCCATTACATCACTAAACAAATAAATTTACCCTAAAGTAGGAAAAATTGCTTAGATAGAAATCTTACTTGCAGAGTTCATCAAAGTCCGGCTTAAATGGTTTAGTACTGCTAAAAATGTTTCTGCTGTACTAGAACCTAAAACATGCTGGCCCTGAAATGAAAGGAAGATTTGAAAGGATTTTCTTCTGATCTTTTTTTTTTCTTGAGCACAAAAATTCTCTCCAGATGTCGAAGTGAAAATTTGGCTCTTTAATTAGATTTTATCCACTAGTGATTGCTGGTGATACAGATGAGACATAGTCCTCTTGCCATATTAACTGCTTCACTGTTTACTGTACTTTACAAACCCTCAGAAATTACTGGATTCAGCAGAGCATCCATTTAGAGCATCTCCACATGGTTACTGACATAAGGGATTTCCTGGCAGCAAAAGGTTTAATGGTGTTCTATAAATTCAGGGTAGGCAGCATGAAAAAGATATGAGAGTACTTTGTACCTCAGCTTCTGTTCAATATGAAAGAAAGAAGGATTTTTATTGAAGTAGGAATATTCTTACTCGCTGGAGAGGTACTGCAACACAGAGGAGTTAGAAAACCCAAATACCTGGATGTTAAGAATTGTCTTTAAACTACAGATCTTGAGGCATTTTGGGAGTAAGTGCTGTTATCAGTATTTTGTGCAGGTAGAGAAAGAGATTGGGAAATTCCATCACTGACTGTGGGGGTTGTTAAACAGCTACTGTCCAAGTTGAGACATTTTATGATCAGCAGTTCCAAAAACATTCATCAGGGAGTATTCAAGGAACTGCTTAAGAATGTCTCTGGACTGTTAATGTTGGTTTTTATTAATTGATACAGCAGTGGGAAGGCAAACACTGTGCCAGAATTTTAAATGGATGGCTTCATAATTACAGGTCTTTCAGCCTGGTGCCAATCTCTGGCAAAATAATGGAAGACTGATATGGGATATTATTAGCAAAATAATCAGGAATAATGTAATATATCGCTGTTCTTATTGGTTTATGGAAAATATATCTTATTGAACTAACTCAATAACTTTCTTCTGATATATGAGATGTGGTTGATGAATGTTGTAGTGCTGATGTAATGGACTTTCTTGGGGCATTTGTCATGATACCACACAACCTTTGATTAAGAAATGAGAATAATGCAAATTCAACTGGGCAACATATTAAAAAGACCTAAAACTGCTTGTCTGGTAGTCTTAATATGCAAAGTGTGAACTATTATCTAATAGACTCCCTTAGGGTTTGTTGGGTCATGCTCTGTTTCCCATTTCTTTTAAAGACTGGGAAATTATTTTAAAAAATAATTAATGGCAAATTTATGTAGATGGGATAAATTTAGTGAATGAAGTGATTAATAAATCATATACACTTCAGTAAAACAGAAGGTAAAGCCCTGTCCTTTGCAGGGCAAGGAATTGGACGTTGATGATCTTTATGGATCCCTTCCAACTCAGGCTATTATATGGATCTTTGATTCTAAATTATATTAGCAGGATGAATGACTGACCTGAGAAATAATAACTGAAAGGTATGTGGGAGATCATGATAGATAATTGGGGGAGTGTAGGGTGTTACTGTCACACCAAAGGCCTAAAGGTGGCCTAAAGAGAAACTTCCAGCAGTAATGATGGAGCTATCCTGTGTCAGGAGTGATGTGATAATTTCACCAGCAGCTGGGTCCATGTGAAGATACAGATTCATGTGTCAGAAAGAAATAAAGAGTTGGTGAAGCCTTAGAGAATGATTAATGGACTGGACATTCTGTGCAGCAAGATACTCAAGGACTTAAACCTGTTTAGTTTAGGCAGAGGTAATTCGTCCCAGCCTGTGTCTATATAAGGCACAGAATATGAGGCTGGAAAACGTTATGAGGCTGGAAAACATAGCAGTTATAAGGAAATAAAATGATGTAAAGCTGGAAGTTAGGCAAAGGTAGACTCTAGGTGCACATTTCTGTAATAATGGTAATAAACCACTGAAATTTTTTTTAAAGGATCATTGTGGGTTCTCTGCCTGGAGTTTTTAAAATCAGGATTCCTTGGGTTTTATTTTTTTCTGAAAAATATATTCTACTTCAAGTAGGAATTGCTTTAGACTGAACCTATAGTTGTGTTATGGGAACATTGTGTTGTGTAATTGATCATTGTGTTATTGATCATTGTTAGAACTGTTTTTGTAATTTCCAAACTGATTTACTCAAGACAACCCAGTGGGACACCGACAGGATAGTACCTGTTCCTGCTGGTTTGCAGCCCGGGGTGTTATCCCCTATAGCACACAACTTCCTACTAAATAAGAGAAAGGCTGGAATTTCTTAAAAACACATGTTCTTTTACACATGCACGTGTGTGTGACAGCCCTGCTTCCATGCTCAGTGTGGGAGGTTGAAGGGAGCTCTTTCCCCATCTGTGCACCTTGCCCAGGAGCAGTTCTCAAGCTGTACTTTGTGCTGGGTGAGTGCAGCAGCGTGGAAACCCCACCCAGGGCCAAGCTGAACCTCAGTCTGTTGTCTCTGGACAGCTGATGTCACTCTAGGAAGGCTCTTCTTGGAAGTTAGGGCTGATCTCCCACGTACACCCCATACCAGATGAAGAATGTGCTTTCCTCAGTTCCCTTGGAGCCATCAAAGCTTTTTTCATTACCATTTTTGGCTCTGCTATGCTGCACTGGCTCCCAAGTCATTACTTTCCTCTGCTGAGCGGGAAGTTCATGTTTCAGGTGCTGATTTTTCATAATGAGTGTTCAATTTCAACCCCTAACAATATTTTTTATTAATAATGACTCTTGCTTTTTTCCCTTCATTTTCTTTTTTTTTTTTACTGAAGTATGAAATACCTGTGTTGGTTAAATAGTTCCTATCCCACAGGTCAGGAACTGTTTGCTGACACACGGAAAATGTGTACCACCGAAAAGGGAGGATGTAAGGAAGGACTCTCCTGAGACCTGTTTTTGTGGGATCCTGAACGTGTGTCTGTCCCACCAGCTCCGAAGGCCAAACCCTTATGTCCTTGCTCAGATGCTTGAATACGAGAGGTGCTCTGAAATTTTTCAGTCCAGCTGGGCCAGTTCCGGAGTGATTCAGTGTCACTCCTTAAGTCATTTGGTATTCTTTATGTTTGATGTAGCATCATGTGGAGAGGCAGCACAAGGATCTCTGTATTTTACAGCATTTCACAGCAAGAGAGGCAGCCATGCAGAGAAGTGTGTACATCACCTCGTTGATAAGAGAACAGATCCCCATTTGATTCCAGCACAGGCTGGTGGAGGGAGCTGTGATGGACACCTGCCAAGGGAAAAGCTGCAGGGTCACCAGTTATGGTAATACACCGGCTTCAGTTCATCTTTTCTTCTGCTGTTACAAAAATAGCAAGACAGGATTAATAGCAAGGAAGTAACTCTTAAATAGCAGGAGTTTGTAAATGTCAGACTCAGCATGCCAGACTAGTCTGCCACAAACAAGTTCTGCTGCATTTTTCTTTATGGATTTTCTGTCATTCACAAATAACCTGTGTTTCAGGTTCATTATTTAATGGTTCTAGGCATATTCATGACAGAGATACTCATTTTGACTACAGAGAGGGGAAAAAAGCATCTTTTTTTTCAGTTGCTAACAAAATAGTCATCTTAACGTATTGGGATGTGTAGATGGTAGCAGACAAAATTTGACTGGGGTTCTTTGACAAAGAGAGAATTAAAAGCTCACTCTGGATTTTAAAGTTCTTTTAAGAATGTACCTCAGCAGCAATCAGGTCTAAGAGGCTGAGATAGGGTGAGAATAATCATTTACATCTTACGCTTAGGTGAGAAGCATCTCTGTAAAGCAAGTGATTAAAGTACACCACTGGGCTCTGAAGTCTGTCTTTTGAAAAACTGATTCTTTGAAAGTTGCCTTTTAGTTTGTCAGTGTCAGGGAAACCAGTTTTATTTCAGGAATTCTTTCATGTCTATATGATAAGACTCCAGTGCAGGGGAAATGTTTTGACTTTGGCTTTGGGCCAATTTGACTACCTGTCCCAGTTGTCAAGAACAGAATAAAAACCCCACTGGACTAAGAAGAGGTTATTTTCAAAGCAAACATGACTGATACAATAACACAAGACTCAGAGAAAGGCATGGGATTTGCACTTACAAATCTCTTGGTGCTTTTGTAAATCTAATCCCAAAAAATAAGCCTTCTCATTACAAACAACTATGTAAAAGAGATTCTGCACAGTTGTGCAACTGAATAGAGCCTAAAAATAAAGCTTTAAAGGACAGTCGTTACAAGTGTTCACTGATTAGGTTTTGTTTACATTTAAAGTGAATATTTGATTCTCAGTAATGATGAATTTTCATGATTTTCAAAAGAAACACTTCTTCACTTTGTCAGGGATGTCACCTGGTCATGTAAACTGAGGGCTTAGACCAGGAATTTATGGAATCTGATCTTTCCTAGCACTGTATCTCTTTAAACTTATCACTAGCACAGCCTCCCTACTGCTGCTTTCTCAGCTGTAATCTGGGGCAGGGTGTGTGCATGTCATTAGCTGCACTCTGTCCCAGGGCCAGCAGAGAGTTATAAACTCTGATAAAAAGCTGTTACTGACAACTCATCTTAATGGGGGATTTCAGATTCAGAAAGCAACAGAAGCAGATGTGATCAGGAAAAAAAAGCAATGCCCAACATACCAAACACAGAGCTATAAACACAAACAAATCATTGTGTTGTGCTTGCTTCCATCATGACAGACAACCTTTCACCACAACAATACAGACATAGCAATAAAAGCTGGGAAATCCTGGAGCAGGTCATCAGCAGAGATAAATTCTCGCAGCTCCATGACAACAGCATTGTGATAATTTATACCTGACAAAGGCCTGCTCTTTACGGAACAACTCCACCTCTTTTGGAGTGGAATTCATCTTTTTGCAGAGAGGTACTTACCTCCTCTGGTGTAGGCTTAGCAAGTAAATCCTTGTGAGGGGTTGGAAGGCAAATAGGTCTTGTGCTGCTTTGCTGCATCAGAGTATTTCACCTGCTGTGTTGTTGCATTGTTCAGATGAACGATTTGGCCTCCAAAGAATTCCTAATAGGAAAGGCTTTGCTAACTAATGTGAAAGTCAGCTGGTGTCCCTTGAGATGCTATAATTAAGATACAGCAGATGTTGAAACTTTTCTTCAGAAGGTACTAGTGATTAAGATATCATGTGTAGTAGACATATGCATTTGCTTAGATACAAGGGAGAAAATAGGGATTATGTGAGACCCCTGTTTCATGAGGCAAGGAGGAAGATGCAGTGTGTGCTGGGAGATTTGTTTAGACAAGCTCGTGGCAGAAGAATTAACTTGGGAAGTGTCTGGCTGATCAAGAGCAAAAACGTTGCTGACGTGTGGAAGCTGGAGGGCACGTAGAGAATTTGTACTTTGGCAAAAGAACTACTTGAGAGGTCCAAGGAGGAGACAACAGCCCAATTTTTTTAATGCATTCCCCTTTACTTACTTTATTTGGATTACTGCATGTCATCCTGCTTTGCTCTGCAACCAAATGAATAGATGGAGGCACTTTGGAGGAAAGTTTGCATCTTGCCTTTCTCTCTCTACTTTGGAAGGTCTCAAATCTCTTGTCTTTCTCTGAAGTATGGACTGATTTCATCTGAATTTTTGCTTTCTTTTCTGTATTACTGCTTGTCTGCTGTTTCCTTTTGCTAAAGATACCTTGCCTAGTGTGTATCTGCTACTTGTGACAGGGTGTCTCTTTCTAATGTCCCAAAAATCCTTCCAGCAGCTGATTCTGGAATACTGATGTTCCAGTCTCAGTGCCTCTTCATAAATCAGAGCAAGGAAATTGCTGCTTAAGCACTGTTTATGCGAACTTTCGTTCAGAAACTGAGTGGGGTTTCTGTTAAGGATTCAGAAAATGCACTTAGACTGTATAATATTGAAGTCTTTGCTCCAATGATGGATAAAGAGACTTTAATGTGTTCAATGAAAGCTTCACAATTCTTCTCGTGGTAACAGGTTGTGTTATCACCCTACGAGAACTGTGAATCAAAATATCTGCTGTACCTGCATCTCAGTTTTCTTACATTACTGGCATGTTAGCTCTGCTGTCTTGCCTAAATTCCAGTTTAAAAAATTATGTTCTGCCCACCTTCATTGTAACTCCTTCCGAAGCACTCAGCACTCCTTCAGCTCCCCTGCTTGTCCTTTATTTCTGCTCCAACCTGTTAAGCAGTTACTGGGAGCTGTCAGGCTATGCAGTTCTAGTCATGATTCCTACATAATAATCTACAAATTAATTTCACAGTGCTTTCCTAGGACAAAAAGCAACATATGAGTTATTCCTTCCCAACAGAGCTCTGTAATTTCAGATAAAAATCTGAAGAACTATGACCAGCTATAGGAATGTTTCTGGGAGCTCTGTTGGCACCGTGCATACAGGTTGCTTTTATATGTGTGCTAGTTGAAGTAAATAAATTAAAATTTTTTCAGAGTTAAAAATTATTTACAAAATACCATGACAAAACCACCATCTCTTTGAAGTGTGAACTGCAGTTCAACGAAGTTGTCACTCTTCTATTCTAACTAATATAGCAAAAATGCTTTCAATTTTTGTCACATTTTTCTCTTAAGCACTGCAAAACATTTTACAAATTTTAGAAGTTATGGATGATCATCATCTTCATTTGAGAGGGGAATGTACTGAACTCAGAGTAAAGTTAAATGAATTGGAGAGGAACCTTCGAAGTACTGACAACCTCAGTTTTGAAATCATCTTCTTTCTGAAATGTAAAATCATTTGTAATTGAAACAAAACTGTTCCCAAAATATAACTTACATTTTTGAAAGGGAGCCAGAAGAGCGTTTATATAAGCCCAAAAATACCTAAATATCTTAGGTATGACTGAAGCCATTTCTTTAGGCTGGGGAGTGATCACTTAATCACTTCCTGCAATCAATAGTTACAACCAGTTCTTACTTGGCCCTTCTGTAGAAACTGAGTTGTTAATAGAAATAAACTATGATTAACAGTTTCCTTTAAAAACATGAGTAGAGAGAAGTTGAATCAGTATTACCTCTTGAGACATTTTTCCTTTGGTTTTGGGGTTTTTTTAAACCAGATTAGCATAGTGGGTTTCTGACCTATAACTAAATCTCTTAAGCTGAAGGGAAAAGTTGCTGGTTTTGTTTGCCCAAAAATGCAAAGCCTAATGACTGACAGAAGAAACATGTCTTACCTCAAACCAAGGGTGCTTCTTGGTTCAGTCAGGAACTTAACAGAGGAGTAACAGAGTTGAATTTTAGCTTCAAGATCAAGTAAATTGCATTTATTCCTCCATCAACTTTGAATTTTTAAATCTTAGTCACAAAGGGAAGGATATAATTGAGAAGATGAGACTGTATCCTGTACTTTCACTTTCTGTATTTCCAGAACAGACTTTCCTCCAACTTTGCTCTATGGCCTTGGACTTCCTCTGTAGCCGAAACACTGTCACAAAGTGAATTTCTTCTGATAGGTGACCTCCTCTTCCTCTTCTTGTCCATATTTTAGCTTTATTCACTGTACTAGCACGCTACAAAAATTCACATCTTCAAGTGATTCTGCTACAGGGTGCCACAATGTCCTGCTGGGGTCACAAAACAAAGCTGACACTGAGATACATATAGTCTTTGCTGGAGCAAAATAAGGAAAGTAAAAGACAATAATGTGGTTATCTAAGTCAGTGACGAGGTTCATGTAGTGCTGTGCAAATGAGCAACTGATACGAAGATATCTTGAGAATCACAACCAGATTTTTCAGAAAGAAGATCAATTCTTTCTCTAGAAAGAAGAGAACAATTACATCATATATGGGAATAAATGTGGGAATTGTGAAGCTTTAATTGACACTTTCCCTGTTACTAGTAATACTTGCATGTTTTATAAACTTGAAACTCGCTTTCTTGGAGGGCCTTGATGTGCCTTTAAATTTAACTTCCATTTCAGACCTCAAGAAAATTTGCCACACCTGAAAGCCTCTCTAGATTTGACAGCTACTCTCCTCGGTCTGAGAAAAAGAGCCAGCTCTGCTTCTCATCCTAGATGATTGTGGCTGTAACAGCATTTACCACTGCTGTGGTAGTGTTGAGAACTTCAAGTGCATGGGATTTCCACATCCTTGAAATTACAAATATCAAGCTTATTGAAAACCTGAAATGCTTAAACAAAAACCAAGATTGTTTAGAAAGCTGGTAAAGGATTTATCTTCTGTTGTCACAGGATGAACTGTTCATGAACCAATGTAAAAAGAAGGGTAAAAAATCAATTCTGCATATCCATGCAGTTCTTCATCATGTTCATTGGCATATCAGGGACTTTAATGAGATGTCTCTGGCACTCAGACATGGATTGAATGAACAAGTTTATAGACCTATAAGTTATATTTAAAGACCTATAGTTCACATAAGCCAGATATCCAGTGTGTGCTGGTGAGTTTCACATAGAAGAACAAAGAAATTCGATGTGCTGCTCTGCAGTGCAGCTTTGGGTCGTGGTCACTTTTCAAGTCCTTTATCTATTCAGATTTCAGGGAACAGCTGTAAGGACAGATCAGCATCTAAACACACGTTACAGATGGGTAGCAAATTGTGATGGAAACATCAGCTCTACTGTGCTGAAAGAATGGAAATCATGAAAAGGAGATCAGTTAGGGCTTTATGGTAACAAATAAGGCCTGTGTTGTCGTGGGCTGATTGACCAGCAGTGAGCTGGGATGGTCTGTTAAATCCTCTGCTTGCTGTTCTGTGACGTAACATTCAAGAACATTTCAAAGCAGAAGAATCCACATCCTTTTGATCATAAATCCTGGGCTTTTCTGAGCAGGGACCTGGAACATTTGCTGTTTTGTGAAGAATGAGGAACACATGGTCCTTTGTAAATAATAAATGATAAAAATAAAGCATGAGTAACCGTGCTGTAAAAAGAGAGCAGCAAATGCATTGAGAAATATCAACTGCAGGACCAGGATTACCTAATGAGCTATAATTTATTATTTGCCATTTAACTTTAGAGCTTTAGCTCCTAAACTTAACTGCTTAATTGCTAAAGAAAGGACTTCTACAAAATTAGTTTTTAAAAAAATTAAAGCATGGAACTTCAGTTAGGATTTGTCAAAAGCTGGAAGCAGTTAGAAAGGAGGTAATGAGAAAAATACAAAACCTGAACAAAAGAACAACGTTTGAGTTCTGTCTACTTACAGCTTATCAGTAAAATTAATGAATTTTTGTGGAATATGCAATGCTCTGTGATGATCTTCTGAATAATGCTGAATGTCTCTGTCATAGGATATGCATTTAATAAAAGTTTTTCCACAGGGTAAAATGATGCTTTGAGCTGTTGCTAGAGTTTGCCAAGGGTGGCATAGGGATGAGAACAGAATATGTTTAGTTAATATGTATTTTGTAAATCTTATTTTTAATTTTGTTTTATTTTATTTTGTAAATTAAGGAATCAACTTTATAAAGTATTGTCTGGCAGGTCAGGTTTATGTGACAGCAGAATCATGAGAAACTTGTACATGTTACAGATGTATTCCAGGTGAAGTCATGCAATTCAGGAATTTGAATGTTTAAAATTTTTTCTCTGAAGTAAAATCATTTTTGTGTTTGAGGGTTTTAATTTTTTTGTTTCTTCACAAGGACCAGAGTTCTCTGTGGAACTGGCATCTTTTATTACAACTTCAGAATGAAATTCAGAGACTCCTGACCTGTAAATATTTTATATAACCTAAGGACAGAACTGATCCTGCCCATGAATACCAAATACACCACTTACTTCTTTCAGTAGTTGCATTAACCATTTTTTCCTTCCCATGCTAGTATGGAATATATATTTTCAGGATCATATTATAATAATGTCATGATAAAAAAAATTACGGATTTTTTAGACAATCTCTTTACTCTAATAAATCTAGCTTGCTTTTCCAAGTCCAACTCTGAGTTCCAGCCTCTGAGTGATCCCAGGAGGCACAGAGTTCCAGAGACACTGCTGAGACAGACTTTCATGTGTCACTTTGGTGTCTCCACTGTTTATTTCCCTGTATTTCAGAAAAATAGCACAGGAACTCAAGAGTATGAGTATGGCTTCCTGCTCTATCAGTAACACCTAATCTATCTTATCTTAAGTGATCTCTACATGCATCCTTTTTTATCATCTTCTGCACCAGAAAGAAAATACAGTTTTTATTATTCTGCTACATCCTATTGGCACTTCATATATTTATCTTCAAAGCCTGGTGACGCCTGTGCTCCATATGCAGCAAGAGGTCTGTCTGTAAATCTATCTATCTGTCTGTCTATCTATCTATCTATCTATCTATCTATCTATCCACTAAAAGAGGAGAGAAAGGGTAAAGAAGAGAGTGATTGGCACTGGAAATAATTATATTTTTTGTGACAAACTTCAGCACATTATTGATAGGCAAATCTATCCCATTAAATCTTGACAGAGGGATGTGTCGGCAGAATTTCCTGTGATTGTTTGGTACCCACAAAGTGATCCATACTGCAGGTACCCCATAGCACCTGATGGTTTTGAAGGCAGGGAACAGTGCAGTGATGCTCTTTTTCCTGTAGAAGTTCCCCGTGCAAGTTTTGGAGCAACATCTTTAAGAATATTGGCAGCAAATTCACTATATTTGTATGCTCATACAAGACCATACTAATGGGAGAGAACTGCTTTTTTCTGTGGAAAGTACTTCCAGGTAATGGCTTTACTCACAGTGACAGGCAGTTGTGATGATCCACAAATAATTCTCAGGACTGTAATTTTTTTTTTTTTTGCAACAAGTAGCTGGAGTCTGCAGAATTCTTCACCGAGGGTTAGAACCAGAAAAAGCAGAGCTGACTAATGGAGCAGTGCATAAGATGCAATATAGAGGTCATCTACCCATAGAGAACTAGAAAATGGTGTTCCACATTCTTGTAGCAGAGCAGCATTTTAGAGAGGAGCCGGGTATTTTTCCACCAGACTATATTTAATATTCCGGAGCGTGAGTTTTTCTTCTGAGCTTGAAATGACTGACTATGGGAGATATTTAGATATTTCACTGTCTCCCACCTAAATCTGGTAACACCAAGGATGTGCAAAACCCTTGGCAGCTGCTGCCATCTGACAGGAGGGTGCTTGACTTGAGTGTGTGATGGTCAGTGTTGGAGATGAGCGGTGTCAGACAGTGAAATGGGCCTGCAAAGTGATGGGGTTGATTTTCAGTCCAGTCCTTGCCTAGAGCTGGGTTTTCTGTTTTATTTTAACCAGGTACCACGGAGACAGGGTATGGCTCTTCTCACTGTTGGGAAAACTGGCAGGAGAGACCCTGAAAGCTTAAATAGAAGGTTGCCTTGGACTGTAGGAAAGTTTCAGGGAGCTGAATGTGCTGGTGGGTTTTAGAAAGCTTAATGAGCAAGAATCACTATGACAGCTATTTCAGTCATAGACAAGCTTGCTCTTTACACCTTACAGCCCCAAAGCTGTGCCCAAAATAGCTGTTTGCATGTTCCAGGCAGGAAGTAATTTGAGATTGGTGATGAGGTGAAGTGCTGTGTTTTTTTGTCTGTTTCTCTGTTTTTCTGCTGCAGAGGGATGAGTCCTGGTAGGCACATGGCTCTAGCACAGTGCCCCAGTCCCCAGCTTGGTGATAATTGGTGATAATTCCCATGCTAAGGAAATGAGTAATAAAAAATAGGCTGAAAAAGGCAAATAAAATAAAAATTATATCTTTGGGGCAGTTCTAGCCAAAAGACCAAACAATTAAATATGTGGGAGCTTATTAGGGAGCTAACTCATATTACTCTCTTTCTTGCAGTGCAGGGACACAGAAATCAGATATGAACTAGATGTTAAATTAATGAAGGTTAAAGCCAACAGTTTTAGCTGATCTAATTTTCCATTGCATAATACAGAAAAATCTCTCTTTTGGGGGTTTCTTTTGAAGGTGAGCAAGGGAAGTGGAATGAGATGTGTCCCTGAGGTTTCTGAAATGTCAAACCTTGAAGGCTTCATATACATTCCTCTAAGATGTACAATGGTATAGAAGCTCTTTCTAATAGGAAATACCAGAAGATATGCATTAAAAGTTAGATAATTTTTCAAAGCAAAACAAAGACTAAAATTGCAGAAGAGTGAATGCAATTAATGGGAAGATCCTGCTCTGTGGTATGACAAGTACAAAACCAAATCTAAGAGCTAGACCTGTTATTTCATGCAAATGGAACAATGAGAGATTAAATAGTTCAACCATTAAAGTCAGGAAATAGAATTAGAGATGAACCAGGGTGAAAAACTGTAAGGAAGCACAATAGAACACAGATGAAAAGTGATAATAAGCAAATATAGTCAGTAGTGTAATGGTTCTGAACGAAACAAAATCTGGAAGGAGATGGTCTGGAAATTGCAGTAGGTTTCATATCCTTTTCTCTGTGAAGGATGTGACTAATACAGTAACAAAGATGTTACTTGAAATGATTAAGATTCTAAGGGCAAGTCTGTTTTCTAATCTGCCTCAGTGTTTACTTGTTTCTGCAGAAGCAAGTCCAAATTCCTGTGCCATGAGCAGGAGGCTCAAGCAAGTGCAAATGTTGTTGTTATCAGTGCTAACCCAGCACTGTGGCTCTGAAAATGCTGTGCTAAGATGTTTTAGCAAAGGGGCCAAGGAACTTTTCTGTGGCTGATTACGGAGTAACTCGATCAAGGCAAGCCCTCTCCTAATCAGCTGTGTTAGGGATAGACTAAGGCCCTACATTGTATGGTTTTATAGAATTATCTTTCCAAGCCAACAGGCATGAGAAATCTGACAATCTGTTTAACACATGCTAGAAAACCTCATTTAATAATTCCTGTATGCTGCCTACAACTACAAGAGTATAAACATACATGATTAAAGCCTGAAAGTAGTTACTTGAAAATAACAGGAGGAGGAAGAAGCCAACTGCAATCCTTGACTCACAGGTTTGCTGTGAGCCATCAGTCTGGTGCATCCATGAAACAAAGTAAAGAACAACTTGAGATCTATGTCAGGCAAGAAATCTCCAGTAGAACTGTGACAGAAATGTCATTTTATAAGGCATTAGAGAGATTTGATTTGGAAAATTGAGAACAATTCTTATCACTCAGGTTAAAAAAAAAAAGGCTTGCAGGCAATATAGACATCTTTGGTTTTAAAAGGAGGACAAAAGAATTGAGCTGCCAAAATGAAGATGAAGTGTTGCCATGGTTATAACCGAAGCTGCTCTGGACTGCTGATCATCTTGGGGTTGCAGCATTAAAGCACCATGAAAGAACTGTCCTCTACTAAACTCAGCAGCATCGCCAGCCAAGCCAGAAAACACCATATACAGAGATGTGAGCCACATACAAATACATCCCACCAGTATTTTTTTGAGTTATAGTGGGTATCTATATCACTGGCTATAATTCCTGTTCCCTTCTAAATCTCTGATTTACCTTCAACCATTTATTTGATGTAATCAGTCCTTAAATAAATGCAATTTGCTTCATTATTTTTTCATGCAACTGAATATGCACAAAATAGGTTCACACACAGAGCAGAATATGCAATAGCTCTGCATTAGACTTGGCATTGGCAGGACTTTAAAACTGTTCAATAGTCAGTAGCTCCTTTTTGTGACAAAAAGAACATGATATGAGGCTTGAAGACTTCTAAAAAGCCTAAATTTTTCTGAACAAAAACAAAATTTGAAAAAATGCTGCAAGTCTCTTAAACTTTCCAGTTCTTAGTTTCCTTGTCACTTAAATGGAGTTACAATTTATGACAAATTTTCTGGCTCCAGCGGGTCTTCACTTGTACTCAGAATTAGACAAGTTCTGAACAAGACCTAATGATTAATGTTTCAAGAAAAGAAATAATTGCCAAGTCTTATTAATTTAATTTCTCTACAGTATTTATAGACATTTTTCATAATTCTGAATCAGAATCTCTTTTCATATAGAAAAGCTTTGCAGGAGACAGAGGTAATGACATACTTCACACACATACGTTCTTAATGTATGCAAATTATTGTGTTTTTAGAAATTACACACAGCCACTGCAATCTTACAAACCCCTGCAAATTAAAATGAAAGAAAATTACTTTAAAACAGCCTTGTTCATCGAGCATTTATCTTTCTTCTAGACAAGAATATAAAGTAAAAAGAAACTCAGAAAAGCCGGAGGCATGAGCAGAACTTCTTATCACAACAAATGATCCAACTACTTATGAGATGCTCGTTCTGAAAATCAATGAATAGTGACAGTATCTTTTAAGAAGATTGCAACACTTAATATTAAGTTTTCTTATCTTCCTAAGGACCAAATCCTGGCTCTTGGTAAAATCACTGAGGGTTTTGTTAATGCCTCTAATGAGAGCACGACCAAACCTCAAGAGCCTCATTTGAAAGCGTATTAGTTTTCCTGAGCGCTGCCGTGAACGAGTTCAAATTCGTTGCATCACACTGTGGAATAAAAATCTGTGCTTGCTTTTGTCTCTTTGTGTCTGTGCATGCATGTATGAAGGAATGTTCATTTCTATATAATATATTTATGTTTTCAGTGCAAAAAGCTGACATTTTGAACAGCAAGGCTCAGCAATCAGTTAAGCTCTCATTTGACCTCCGATAGCTTATTGTCACTTTTAGCAGACAAAAGTTCCACAGAGCAGTTTATTGTTTCTTTTACACAAAATTAGCATTTGTAGAAGCTGTGCTTTTGGTGTGGTATATCTGATTTTATGGGAGGAGGATGTGTGTCTGGATTCTGTTCTTGTTGCTTCTCTGTTTATGCATGGATAATATAATCTGAAATGCTACCAAATTCAAAGAACTGACTTTATATGATTGTATACATATGGGACAATAAAGTACTTGCTTTATTTTCAGTAGGCTCTTTGAGAACTTTGAGAATTAATTGGAAAAAAGACTTTTCCATGAAGACAGCGTTGCTTGAAGCCATGGAGGAATCACAGGGATATTTTGTGGTGTGAACTGCTGTAGAGTCAAAATTCTATTTCATGTGCCTGATGTTATATAAGCAAGATTTATTTTAGAAAGGCTACAATATTTTAATATGCAGTACAACATATGAGAAATACAGAATGGTTAAAGAGGGATCACTATTTTGTAAACAAGCTGTGAGTATCATTATAGCCTTTGCAGAAATTAAAAGGTTATGTTGCTCTACAGAGTTTTTGGAAGGATGTTATGTAACTGCTTGGTGCTTTCGCTCTGTTTGTCAGTCTGTGTATCTCCTCTCTTGCTGCATCTGCACAGAACTGATTGGAATATGAGCTGATTTTTCATGCTTTCACTCTTTTATAGCTGTAACAGGGTCTCTGTGGATGGGTACATGCTGCAGTTCAGGGGGCTGGGTAAAAGGTTTTTCCTGGCTTAAGGACCATGAAATGGGCATAGATGTATGTAATTGGTTAGTCTGCATGCATAAAAATGCAAGTCAGAAACTGCTCTGGTTTATGCATCATTCTTTGTCCTCAGAGAGGCTTTTTATCATTTGTAACTTCCTCCTGAGGAGTGCCCCACATGCATTTCCTAACCACATACCCTGAAGCAAAGAGAGGTGCCCAAGAAAGGATGGGAATCTTGAGAAATGCTAAATAGCTCCAAGCTTTCCAGGAACATTTTTTTCTACATGGGGAAATCCTGCAGATTTTTAGGATTGTTTTCTTTCACCAGAACAACCTCCACACCCTACTGTGCATTTCTGAAGCTGAATATCAGGGTATCTAAGTGGGGCTGAACTGCTGCAGACAGTAGATGTGTGTGTGAGGAGCTGTCACCAAAGGAGGGCTGCATTACAATCTGGCTGGTGACCCAGTGTATACAATAACTGTTTGCCATGTACAATATGCTTGTTTCTGGAAGCTTAGTAGCCAGTGGACATCAGAGATCAGAAACTGTCATTTTGAAAGAACAGAGAGTAATTGAAATCTACCTGAGGCTGGTTCACCTGAGGACTATGTGCTTCCACTCCTTCAGCAGCTTAATTCCCAGCGCACCAGGCTGAAATGCCACATTACTGCTCGTGTCAGTGGGAATTATGTGTGCAACAACAAGAAGTCAGTGTCACAAACATGGCTTTTCAGTGTGGGCTTCTGGTTTTTGGCGTTTTTAAACCTTATTTTGTATCCATGGACAAAGTTAAAATTTGTTCTGCGTGAGTTTCAAAAGCAAGGAGTAATACCCGGAAGCAAAGGCAACATACGAAGAGCCAGGAAATTGCAGTTCCATCCTGGTTCTGTCACTGACTTGCTGCTGTGTGACTTTAGAGAAGACATCCAGCATGAGATTCAAGTGAGTGCAGTCACCTGAATCAGTGATCCTAACTCCCAGTACAGACTGAACTAGTACAGGTGCTGCGTTTAGGGCATAATTCATTTCACCCTAAAGCACATATCTGAATCCTACTGATTTCTCACAGAAATACAAGGGTGCTTCAGCATTAGTCTAAAGGTGTTTAAAGGTATGTGAGAGTCACATCTCAGCTCATACAAAGTATATGACATTCACACAACATGTATGATCAGTGTCAGATACAGTGAAGATCGGCTTGGTTAAATCCAAGAAATCTTCAAAAGGAAAAAGAACACTGCATTCTTGATTTTCCAGTGCTTGGCCAGTGCTGTAGCATATTTCTGTAGTAAAAATGACTAACACTGCAGAAATAGTGATTTTATTTTCTTGAGAGGCAATCATTGGACACTTATATTCTTTATCATCAAGGGCATTAAGTAGTCAATTTTATTAATGCAAAATAGATGTAACCTGCCACCAAATTGGAACAGTTACATTTTGCATTCATTTTGTCCAGCTAAATAAGATTTATGGGAACAGAGAATCATGGATCAGATGTTTACAGTATTGAATATGGACGGATTATGAAAACAATTTCCAAACTGATTAACAAATGAGTGCTATACAATGAGCAATATTTTATGAGTGTCTGTGGTTTCAGAATAAAGTTCTCAAATTCCTGGCATCCCCAGTTGTTCTGGGGAAAAATGCTTAGAAAAAATAGGAACTATAAGTCAAGGCTCAGGTCTTCCAGAGATTCATCTGATTGCATGTCTTTTATTGGTGAAATCCACTCTGGCACAGCCTGTCCCTTAAGGTTTGTGTAATGAAAATAAGAAAAGTTTCCACAATCTCATCATTTCCCAAATTTATAGGGACTTTACCAGTTGTGTGGCATATGAATATTCAGGGCTCTTCCCCAGTGTGTCAGAATATGCTATGAATAATTTATAGCTGTAGACTGAAGTCTTGTCCTTTCAGCTTTGGAAATGTATGCATCAACACAGACGTCTCCATTTCCTGCTATTGAAACTGTATCCTAAATATTCTTTGTTCTAAATTGCCAGCTTTGCTGAGGAGGCCCAGGACACCAACATATACATGCACTTGGTGATGTTATAATTGTGGTTGTCAAAAGGAAATTCAATGCCCCATGTAAGTGGTTATCTGCAAAACCAGAATCCTTCCTATGCTTGGTCTCTGCAGCAGAGAGTGGCAAAGATGTTATTCATCCAACACACAGAAACTGGGCTCTAAAGTACATTAAGCAACATGGGAAATACTGTTGCTTTCTAGATGAAGTTTCTGCATTTGATTCTCTCCCATCAGACGTGAACTGGTTTATTATATTTTTTTCTGTAGTTCTAGACACGTTTTTGTTTCATACATAGAAATTCCTGTCTCAAGATAGTATTTAAGTGGGAGGTATTTGTACACTTGTATGTGTGAAAATAGATTGGTGCCATGCTTTACAATTGAGCTTTAATTGTAATAGGCAACTGTGAGACTAAGATTCTAGTAAGGTCCTACTGAGAATAGTCCTTGCCTTTCCTCTGCTCCTAGAGAATTATATGGGTTGTACCATATTTTATTCTGCCTTTAATGTTGGAGTTAATGAAGTTTCCTTTCAAAAGAAATTGTCGTAGAATTGTTTACAAGGAAAAATTGTTTTTAGGAGAGAACTACAAGAATGACTCAGGAATTTTCTTCTTTAATAAATGTAACATAACCATTGTTACAATAATTTCCAGTGTGCATAAATCACCTGAGCGTCTGTGGACTATTTTCTTTTCTCATTATCTCACCTGAATTTCCAGTTGCAATATTGTATTTAACAGGACAGTGGTTTATTTTCAATTCATGCAGAAACCTGGTAGGCATTACTGGGGTCACAGTTTTATTCTAATACTAGAGAAGAACAGAATCATCTCAACAGACTAGTAAATATTTGTTTAGTTGAAGACACAAATGCTGATTGCAGGTGATTTTAAAGCGGTCTGTTTTCATTTAAAAAATAAATAGGTCACATGACGATTAAGCCTTTATGGTATTATTCAAAGCAGTGAGAGTGTGAATACAGTCTAACCTGAAGGTTCAGGACCCACGAGTCAATTAAAATTATAACTGGAATTTTTTATGTTGCCATTGCTGGGCCGCTGTTGCAGGATGAGCGGCTGTGCTGTACTGTGGGTCAGTACATGGCAGCAGCAGGCAGAGCAGCCATGGCCAAGCCAACCCACCTGGATTTCAGGTGGGGAAATCCATCTTACAAACACTTCCCCCAGGCAGAGCGTTCAGCCCAGGTCAGGGTACATGGGGAGAAAAGTGCCCGCAGTGAGGGCACACGAGGCTTGTTCTGCCGCGTTGTTCCCTTGGGGATTACCCAAACTGGGAGAGAGCAGGTGCAGCTGGAGCCCTCAGGGAGGATTTCTGTGGATGTTGCTGGACTTCTCCCTCTGAGAACAGGGCAGCAAGGAGAAG
Source organism: Gymnorhina tibicen (assembly GCA_013399875.1). NCBI lineage: Eukaryota > Metazoa > Chordata > Aves > Passeriformes > Artamidae > Gymnorhina > Gymnorhina tibicen. The sequence goes on along the minus strand of VXAZ01004213.1, from coordinate 1,521,838 downwards.
TCCTGTATCAATCAGCCCAGGAGAAGCAGCTCCAGCTGCCACACGCTACTGTGCAAACCAAGGCTTCAGCCTCAGCAAGTTCTGTTTCCTTCCTGTCCTTCTCTATCCCACTGACCAGCTTGTTCCTATGGAGAAGCCGGGATGGGCAGGGTAGATTTGCCTCAGCCACACATCTTGGCTTGTGCTAAAGAACAGAGGAAGTTGCTGGGGAGGGGAGATACATAATCTTGGTGGTTTTGGAACAATTTTACCAGAACTGAGAAAGGAGAACAAGGCTTGTGTGGGAAAGCTCTGACACATATCCAATTTGAGATGTCTGGAGGATCACAGCAGCTTCCTTTGGATTTACCCACGGAATGTGAAGATTGGCTTAGTGTTTTCTGCTACGTGCATGTTCCATTTTTATCTTTCTGCTCTCTGCTTAGGAACTTTTTTCTACTATATACTCCCTCTTCTCACTGTTTCTCCTCAGGTTTGCAGTCTTTCCGTTTTGAAGTGCTAAATAAGGACAAAAATGCTGCAGTATAATTTGTGTTTATGAAACTGCTGCTGTATGAGGGGCTCAGTGGTCTGCACAAGGATAAGTAACATACAGTTTGATGAAGAGGAGGAAATCAGGGTTTAATCTCTGACATAAGGAAACTATTGCAGTCTGACTTGTATATTAGCCAGCCTGAAGCCCTAGGAAACTATAAAGGAAATATAAATGAGAATTCTGTACTTAATGGACTTGGTTATTTGTGCTTCCAAATTGTTTATTGGCTCACAAGTTGAGATTGACTGTATTTCAGTCACTGGAATAACATACATCTGACAAAGAAAGAAAATTGAGATCAAACCACTCTGAGACTTGAGAAAACCTGCATAAATAAGTTTTCTTTATATTATTACACAAAAATACCTTTCTGCACTACCTGTAAGGTGGTTCTGAGGCAGGTGTTACCTGAGTGAGGAGAAAAAAGGAAATACTGCATGCCTAAATGTTCACTTTCCTTCCATTTCTTGTTTGAATAGGGTAATTTAGGTTAAAAATTCTGTGTAAACAAGAGGCCGCATGCAATCAGAAAAGGGTTCCCTGTGTGAGATTTTCTGTAGGCTGCAGATTAGTTTGCCAGTTCTCAGCTGGGTGTTTTTGAGCAGGATCAGAACTGCCATCTTTTGCAGCCCATGACATTTGCAGTGCCTGTGCCTGTGTGGTTTGGGCTGTGGGAGGTTCCCCGTTGGCAGCAGGAACAGCCAGCAGGGCTGGGAGCAGCTGCAGGAGGGTGGGCAAGGCTGGCGAGCAACAGCCTGCTCCAAGTCAGCTCATCCCAACAGGGAAAGGCTGCTCTGAGTCAGATTCAAACCACAGGAGGCACTGCCTTCCCGTAGGACCCTTCCTTACCAGCCTACTTAGATGATGCTCAAATACAGAACTTCTGCCCTCAGACTGCCTCTCTTTCCAGAAGGGTATGTGCTTCTTTGATATCTTGTTATCTAATACCCAATCTCATATTCTGGTCCCTGTAGTTAACAGAGCAATCGCATTTTAAGACAGAGTTGTTTACTTAAGTCTTTGTAATATTGACACTGTCTGGATAAAAGTGACGGAATTTCTAAATAAGTTATGTAACTGCAAGGTTTTAGTTTCAAATTCCAGTATCTTAGAGAGACTGACTTTTTCTGAAACAATTGTGTTATGCTTTCAATAGAGACTAGGTGCTCTGTGTGCTCTGAACCTCAGCCAGGACCCAGTAAATTCTGTTATGAAGAAGGATCTTTTTTCTTCCCTTGAAACCACCACAATTTCTGATGTGACGGATCACCGTAGCAGAATGCTTTCTCTATCTTTTTGCTTTATCTGCTGCAAGACACATGTAAGAGACAGAGGGCAGGGCAAGGAGAAAACCTTAAAAGTGGATGAAAGTAGACTTGAAACTTCAACAAGGGCATGACCAGGCCAAAAGCTGTTGAATGAAATATATGAGTGGGTAGATCTGCGTCTGAAGCAAGTTATCACAGGTCAATTTTCATTTCAGTATGTGACAAATTACTGCAGTTGGGGTGATAGCCCCAGAAACTTCCATTCCTTCAAGTTCCTTTACCAACAGGTTTCTTTGCATTGGTCCAATGTGATCCAAAACCAGACAGAATTCATGCATTTTATTTCTGTCATATGGAAAGAATGTTTATTTCCCTTATGTCTGCCACAATCATATATCTCACTAAAAACCTCTAGATTTGTCAGCACCCAATGAGTAACATTTACCTGTTGCTGGTACAATTGAATGGAGTTGTTCAGTGTTCTGTAGCTGAAAGCAGAATTTGTCCATCGGACTTCTTGGTCCCCCACGGGTGTCCTCGTATGGCAGGAAAGAAGATCAAAATGGTGGAATGAAGCCTGTCTGTCAAATTAATGACACATGCTGTCCATGCTTGAGAACCAGACCTTAAGCTCTCATGCTCTTTACTGCTGATCTCTTAATTTATGATAGTTTGACAGATGGAAAGGTCACCGTGCAGGTTTTGTTTAAGAGGTTCATGTCACAGTAGCTTTTCTGCCAAGGGTAATAAGTTGTATTAAGGAATTTGCCAGAAAGAACAAATCTGTCTTATTTATAATTAGATGAGTTCTAATTATTTCTCCTAAAAGGACAGCCAGATAATAATGTGTAAACACAAATTAAGCACAGAACTGCAGTTACTACACCGTGGATATTTTCCCCCAAGCTGTGTAATACTTTCAGGCTTTACCATGGTACAGAGCAAAACCACTCAAATTGGGCAGATTATAAACCTGTCCAAATTTTGAATCATCCGTTTTTCCCTGTCATGCAAAGAAATGAAGGGTTCCTTTTCCACACTAATTTACCTCAAGCACTTTGTGTCGTGGGAAATGGATCACCAGTGCACAGATCTGGTACTAATAACCGTGAAAAACCCCCGGAGTTTTATCTTCAGCTCTTGGTAGGTTTAATAGACCAAAGCACAAGCAAAACATAATAAATACCAGAAAAGAGATTTCTGGTTAAAGAAAGCTGACTGAAACACCTCATGTCCTTAGTGAAGTTTGGCAAAAAATATTGCATTGGAAAATTGATGAACTCTTGAGAAACTGATATCAGCTGTAATTGATTCCTCCTGAAACCTGGCCTCAGTGATTACAGGTGTGACAGTTCGTGCTGCCAGCAGTGAGATGCCTCCGTGGGTTGCTCAGGCACTCTCTCCCTGCTGCTAGAAATGGACAAAGCTGGCTGTCTTTTCTGGATTTCACATGAATGGAATGCAAAGTTTGTTACTAACCTTTTGCAGTAGATTTTAGTGGTAGAAGATTAAATGAAAAGAGTTAAAGACATCCTTAATGGGGCTGCCCAATAAAATTGTGCGTGGACACAGCAGAGGTACCTTGGCCAGCAACTCTTTCTCTTCCTGTGTGCAAAGGACTGAGGAAGGCAGCAGCAGCTGGGGAGGATCCAAGGTTGCCCAGTGCCAGACGAATGAAGAGGATCACTGAGGGATCAAATGAAGGCTGCTCGTTGTGGGAATTGTGTGAGAGCCACTCTCTGTTCCGTCAGCAGTTGCTTCCAGAGCCTCAGGTAGAAATATTCCCACAGGCGGAGCTGAGAAACACTTTTTATTGTTCACCAGCTCTCAGGTGCTTCAGTGCAACCCTCACATCCAGACTCACCAAACAGACCTCTAAAGGCCTCTCCAGTGTAGTGAAATTTCCTTTATGGGGGTTCTTGAAACAAACCTTCTTTTAGTTCTTAGAACTGAGAAAAAAGTGACAGCTGCATGCATTTAAATTCCTGTTGTAAGGGGTGGAAAGCTTGCAAATGGTAAAACCTTATTAATTTTAATACAATCATTCATACTGTAATAATGACACAAGCCTCTGCAGAGGATTTAGGGCAGGTAGCTGGAAAAACATTCTGTCATCTACCTTTGATGAGAGTTTCAAGGCAAATAATAAATGAGCAGATGAAGCTTTCTGTGGAAAGTAGTGTTTTCAAACATGTCCAAATAACTTCTTCAGCTCCTGATAGCAGTGTGCTAAAAGCAAAAGCAAATCATTAAAAATAGAGAAGGTACTTCCAGATTAATAGGTCTGGCTACAAAACCCCTAAAATTTCTCTTGAGAATTGCCAATGGATAAATTAATGGCTCCATTTGCAGTGAATTATCATCAGACGTACTTTCCAAGCAGTGAAAATAAAAATAAAAACCAGATGAATGTAATTCCTTGTCTTTCTCTTTCTTTCTTTCTTTCTTTCTTTCTTTCTTTCTTTCTTTCTTTCTTTCTTTCTCTCTTTCTCTCTTTCTCTTTCTCTCTTTCTCTCTTTCTCTCTTTCTCTCTTTCTCTTTCTTTCTTTCTTTCCCCAGGTGTGTTTGCAAATTAATGATTGACTAGTAAGAGGCAGAAAGAAAGACAGATAGAAAATGTAAGTGAAGAAAAAGAAATATGTTGACTTTGATGAACCCATGACTCTACACAAAAATTTCAGCAGGATTTGAAGGAAATCCTGAGGTATACATGAAAGAGGTCTGACGTGTCTTGACTTACAGAAAAGAGAAACAACTCTCTTGTCAATAACAGCCAGATTGTGGGATGATTTAAGATAAGATATCTCTACTGGGTAACACAGAGTAAAGTGCTGCAGTGATTCAAGCTGTGCCGTACAATCTTTGCTGTAGCTTTAGGCAGACTCTCAGACATCCAAATAACAGCCAGAGGTTATCCAAGCCCGGGAGTAGCTTTAAAACTACTCTTCTTTTCTCTCTGAGAGGCAGCACGGTTTTAATTCCTGAAACCTGGGGAAGGATTCAGGAAAGACCAGGCCAAGGAAATTTTTCAGTAGGGGATATTTTAATCACCAGCTGTAGAGCTCTAACATATCACTTCTCAGAGGCATTTAATGAAAACAAACAACCTACTTATGAGTGTAGAAGATATATTTACAAGAGATGAAGGGAAGTCATGGTTTGGATCATTGCTGCTTTTTAATGTATCACATTCAGATCAGCAGCCCATGAACTAATTATTCTGGTAATGATGTTGTGAAAATGAACAGGAAGTTAATTATGGACAGTTAGTCAAATTCAAAAGGGTCAGAATGGGAAAATGACCACATGGAAATGCAAATCCATTTAGGTTGAAAAATCAGCCAGGAAAATAAAATTATTCTTGAGACAGCACCATATTTTAAGAACTTTAGGAACTTGATTGCGAGGGAATAACCCCAACATGTAAAATCAGGTGTGTGACTGTCTTCCTGATTCAGGTCTTGTAGAAGTACAGTGCAGAGATATAATCAAAATATTTAGATTTCAGCTGGTAGAACAAGAGCTGTTTAATCATGGGAACTGTGCTGATAACAGGTGAAAGGTTTTCAGAAGAGGAGTGTTCCAAAGGGCAATAATTGCTGTCATTACAAAATTTAATGCTGAACTTTGTATTTGTATTCCAGAAATCTCTTATTGGAGGGAAGTGGTGGGGCTGTTTTACAGAAGAGTGAAATCAAGCTTTTGATTTGGCCTGATTGTGAGAGAGACTGAGAGAAAATTTTTCCTGCATGACTTTTTAGCTCTGTCTCCAGTCAACAGATATTATTCTCCTGCTTTGGAAATAGTTGTTATTATATATAATAGAACATGTTCTTACCTTAGTTCTGCTTCTGTGGTTACAGACTTCTCCTGCTGGATTCACAGGAGTAAATTAGAGCTGTATTTGCAGCAGTATATTTTAGATCTGTATTCATGCAGTTGATACGCTGAGTAAAACCCTTGCTCAATTAAAACTACAGAGACTTTTGCCAGTACTTTTAATTGATTCAGGATCCTGTGCCCTGTTACTTCTGTAGAACTGCTCAGAATATCCAGGTGATCCAAGTTCCTTTTCGTTGTGGAACTGAAAGCCAACCACTTCATCCATTTCAGGACTAAGGAAATGTGTTCTCCTTACTAAAGTGTGGTTTCCCATTCTCTGAGTGGCTCTATTTGAATACAGAGAGCTTTGTTTCATTTCGTGATTGAGATGGGTTTATTTGCAATTTGGGTTCACATGGGATTGCTTTAGGCCCCCGAAAATTCCTGTGAATGATTGCACCCATTAGTTGAGAAACTATACATTTCCTGGAAGAAATATTTGCAAGAAAGATTAACCAGTAAAAAAGAGTTCTGTGATTTTTTCCCCCTTTTATGAACCTTCATTTTATGAACAAGGCTTTCAGACTTAGATATTCCTGAAAAATTACAATCTACTCCTTAAGATACCAAATGTCAATTAATTCAATTTAGTTAAAGCACTGATTTATGATCTGAAAATGAGTCATTTTCCATTTAGCTACAGAATACTTCACTTTCCACTTCAAAGAGAAGAAATAGTTCACAGTAAATATTATCTTCCCTTTAAATTTTTTACTGATAACATGTCTTGAATACAAGGACTGTGCAGTTATTTAATCCATTTTCTGAATGAGGTCTATCTTGTAGACATCTGCACGATGTACATCATAAAAATATTAAACTCAGTGAGAGTTTATACAGCATATAAAATACAGTGGGCTTTTTATGGCTGACTTTGAATCTACAATCAGCCAAAACGTCGTTAGCTATCTCAAAGTCTAGGACATGTAGCTGATGAAAAGCTGAAGAAAGGAATGAAATTTGAAGAATTATTTGATTATCTTGTATCAGCTTTGATAGATTATTTTCCTGTAGAGTTTAAAGTTTAGGGGGAAAAAATCCTATGTTTGAGCTGTGAAACAGTATTTTCCTTGATCCTCTGACATTTTTTTCTTATAATTAGTAAGAGACAGGCAACTAAACGCTCAGATTTTTAATTTTAATTTGTAGTCCAGTCAGACCTTCCCCTTCTTGTATCTAACTGTTTTCTCCCTCTCTTATGTTTTTGTTTTGGGGGTTTGTTTTTGACTTTTTTTGTCTCTGGTATGTTTTTATTCTCCTGTTGTTTGTTTATTAAAATCTCTGCTTAAGGCAGGGAATGCTGTTTAGCTCCACTGTGTACTAACCCAGCCTCCTCAGATCCTGACTGCTGCAGTCTCAGATGTTATCCTCAGGAAGGACTGAAATTACTACATTACAAAGGACTGGATCATTTTGATCAGCTGCTTTTCCTTCCCAGAGCCTCCTCTGCTCTTTTTTCTTTGGGACATGAGAGCATCCCATTCTGTAGGTTCTTTCCACACCCGTGTTGACATGGGGGATGCTGTCATTGGTCATGGAATGCAAACCCATCTGTTTAGTCTGGGGACACAACACTTAGCCAGGCACCCATTTGTTTCTGCTTGTTTTGGTTTCTCTGTGCTGTGATCTACTGGCACTTGTGCAAAAGCTCTGATCACTGGATTTGTTCATGGAGAAATATGCAGAGAGCTTGTGCTCTGATATTTTGCAAGAGTCACCTACATATATCAAAGAATCATAGAATAGCTCGAGCTGGAAGGGGCCCATAAGGATCAATTTATCACAAGGATGTATTGTTGTTGGTTTATTGCCTGTGTGTGCTTTCTTAACAATGCACTTAATTGTATGACTTCAAAATGTATTGTACATTCTTGATGGGAAATTGAACATTGTGAATATAAATTTCTAGATGGATTTAAAACAATGGATATATTTCATTACTTATTTGAATTCTACCCAGGCAATTAGTGTATAAAAACCATTCAGAGTCCTTTGTAACATGAACTTTGGGAGTCTGTCTCAGCTCTCATAAATGCCTCATTTGGAGAACCTCACTGGTGCTGCATTCTCCTGCTCACTGGCTCAGCAGGGAGGTCGGGTGGGCACTCAGCATCTCTCACCACATCTGTATCTCACAGACTTTTCAAAGACAGGACACAATGAAAACTGACTGAATTTGAACCTGCTGTTCATAGGAACCCCAGCACCCTCTTCACTGTCTGTTTTTCTTTCTATTCTAAATCATGTTGGAGTTTGATTTGCATGCTAATGACTAACTCAGCCGAAAAGTTCATTAACTTATAAGAACAGAAAATCACACCAGATTGTTTAACTCAATTAATCAGAAGTAACTCTCACAACAGATTGAAGAGTATTAGAACAAAAAAGGGTGTCCTCCCTGCATGTATCTCTCCTGCAGTGCAGCATGCAGATGGTCATCTTTAAATCTCAATTCTTCAACTCTCAGAGAGTCCAAAATGAAGACCCAGGCTTTGCAGTCACTATGATCAGGGCATGGCAGCTGCCAAAGTGGAGCCCATGCTTACAGCAGCTCTTCCCAAGCCCTGAAGGAGGGAGCTAAGAACTGAGTGAGAAGCATCCTCAGTGCTGTGCTCTGGAACACACAGCATTTGAAAAACAGTTGCTTTATGCAAGAACTGAAGTTTTCTTCATTCCTGAAAGAATGGATTTCACCCAGCTGAATTCTTGTGGATTTCTCTTACTGTCTTCCTTCCTCCTCCCTCAGCTCACTGCAAAATCGGTTCCAAAGAGGGAAAGCAGACCTCTGCATGACATAGCTGGGTATTTTCCTTTTCCTTCAGATTTGCACTTAAAGCCCATCAGCATTTATAAAAATTCTCTCTTTCTTTAGTCATGGGTAGGTATCAAAGACCTTCATTCAGTGACTGTGTCCACTGAACCCTGGTGGATTTTTTTCACAGTCTAGTATAAGGAACACAAACATTAAATGTTCTCACCAGACAGGTGAAAGCATTCTGTGCACTGAGATCTCTTCTGTGCCTAGGTCAGGTGCTCTGAGGATATTTCACAAAAGAGAGAGGGATACAGAGCAGGCAAAAACCTTGTGCTGTTTAGCTGTGACACTTCACACACACCAGGTGAGATCCCATTTCTCCTCTTCCCTGGCATTTGTGGCAGCAGCTCTGAATGAGAGTTGCTACAGTTTGTTGCAGGAACATTTTGCTGGGGAAACAGGTGCTATAATCTCTGTTTGAATTTAGTATTATGGCTGTATGCCCTTGGCTGCTCCTCTGGCAGTCGTTGAGGCTTAGCTGATTGATTTCTCAACTGGTGAGCAGACGTCTCTAGAGAAGACATTGATTTCTGTAAAGCTGGTCACATTCTGTCCTAGGATAATAAGCAGCTTAATTCAGGTTTTCAGAGGTATTTATGAATGAAGCTGGGGTCTGTGTCACCTGTTATCAGTTGTCTTGTACAGAGGGCAAATATCTCACCTCCCTTTTTCTCTTCAGTATTTTGACATATCTTGGAAAAACAGGCATTGTTATCTGGATTCATAGAGAATTTTTATTCTTAGTTTAGCTTTCTATGCAGCCTCTTCTTTTTTCCTTCTCCCTGCCCTTCCCCTCCTTCTTCCCTCTGTGTTGGTGTGCCTGGACATGCACGAATGTATGTAAATGAGAGGGCACGACAGGGATGACAGATAATGAAGTAATTGCTGTCTTTCCCCTTCTGTCCCCTTTGTCCTCTCTTCTCCAAACATTTTCTAAAAAGCATTAACATGTGACAATGTACATTTATTCTCTCATCCTGCCTGTTCAGTGAAGACTTTGGGGGGTGTTTAATTTTCTTGTTTTGATGTACAGATTTTCTTGTATTCTGTATCTTACTGCTCCAGAAGGCAGCACTAGAGCGATCCCTGATTTCTCTGAGCAGAGGGGAGCAGGGATGATCAGTGCCCTGGCATTGATACAATTTGTTTTTAAGGGCAGACCTCCTGAGTCCTTATGTATTTTGAAATAACTCTCCTTTAGTATCACATCAGACTCTGCTTCTTTTTATACTATGTATCTGGGATCAGTGGCCAGAGCGGGGAAGAAATGGAAAAAATGATGGAACGAAGTTGCATTTCCTTTGAATTTTTCACAGTGGACTGCTTTCGAAAGAAAGCTAATAGAAGGGAAATACAGCTGCAGATGATGACAAAGGAAATCAGATTTGTTAAAACACAGCTGGAAACAATGCTGGAGATGAAGAAGTGCTTTGAAATAATTTTTATGGTCAGTAGCTGCATAAGAACTTTCCAAATAAATTCAATTTTCTCTGAGGCTGAAATGCTTTGTGCAGTACCTTTTGGGAACATTTGCAATGTGTCTGGAGACTGATGCAATTGTTAATAATACTGTTGCCTTCTGCTTCTAGTTTTATAAAAAAAAAAAGCATGTTGTTCTTATAGTAGTCTGATAAAGTAAAGAGTCTCCACTTGTCCTCAGAGTTTCTTTTCTAACCAATCATATCAAATTCCTCTCTTTGGATTGATTTTATTTTTCTGCATGGCTCTCCATAGGCCTGATTTTATGATATCTATAAATAAGTACCTCAAGGCTACTCCCTTTACAGTGCAAGGGAGAGAGACTCAGAGCCTTACATGGGCTGAAGTTTTCTTTTGGTCAACCAAAATATTTTTTGCCTTATGTACCATGGTTTTCTCTTGGTGAAAAAAGTTCAAATTTTGATTGCTTTTTATTAAATTGCAATTACTGACTGTCAAGAATTTCAGGAAACTTTGTAGCTGACTGGGAAATATGCAAAAGCAAAGGCAGAGTTGTAAACTGTATTTTAAATCTCAAAACTTTTTAATTCCAAGTAACTTTATGTGCTAGGAATGTAAGCAGTCCTCAGCACAAACCTGGGTTGGAAGTATGTGACACCCCAGAGTGCTGTGTTTGCATAAGGACTCCCAGGACTCAGTTACTGATTTTTTAGGTCTTTTTGGTTTCATGTTAGGGAATGGATCAGGAGTGGATGCTGCCCGAATAAATGGAGAAGGATCAGTGTGGCTGTGGTCATTTCTGTACCACACACTAAGGAGATTATTCCTCACTGGCTAATCCTAATGAGGAAGAATAAAACACTGTTAAAGCTGAGAGTAAATCTCCTTGTAGAATAAACCTGCTGCCATTTGCATGGCAGTGGCAGGGACAGAGTTTGATGAACTGGTAATGGGTTGGAATCTATAGATTCCTGATTTCTAGTGCCACCTGCAACACCGAGAAGAAACATAAACTTGTTCAGGTACCTTGGTTCCCTTCGTCTCAATCTCCCAATTTGTAAGTGATAAAGTTTTCTCATTTCTCCTAACGCAGCCCTTGTGCAGAGGGAAATAAGTTGGGTGAAAAGGAGGAATGAAGCCCTGTTGCTTATTCTGAAATGTGTTACAGATGAGACCAGGCAGCAATGTGTTATCTGAAAGGCTTTTATTCCTTGCTACCTCAGGGACAATTGAGCTTTAACACATGCATGGCTGATCTTGACAGCATGTCTCTTTATCTATTAAGTATCATTTACACTGCATGCTGGCTGAGAACTGTGTTCAGGGGAGTGCAATTTCATTGCCAGAGCATTGATCAAAAGGATTTTCTTTTAATGCAAACAGACAAGCTACAGACTATATATGAATGTAAAATGGAGTTCTAGAACACTGAAGGATTTTTTTTCTGTTAGAAGATAAATTTGTTTCATTAATGAAGTGGTGAAGGATGTTTGAATTCCACTTTGTACAACTTCCATGGAGGCAGTGCAGTAACCAGACACCTCAATGTGCATGGAACCTGCCTATGTCAGTGAATCATTAGAAAATCATAAGCATTTGACACTGAATTATTTGACTACAGTGACAAGTCATTAAACCCCAGTCCTGCAAATTATTGCTTGATTTTTTTCCTCCTAAAGATATGTAATGAGCCTTAGAGGGAAAAGATGCTTTTTTTTTTTGGTCCTGGTATTAGAGTTGGCTCTAGGGAGAGCTGGGCTTGGCTCCTGTTCTTGCCACAAACTAGGAATGATCTAAACAACCCCCTACTCCAGTTTACTATCAAGGGAGAAGAATAACATGGCTTTCTCCCCATGTTTTGCATTTGGGGGAAATAACTGTCATTTGTTTGCTCAGCGTTTGGCACAAAATGGGGCTTTTGGGGGGTGCACACAGGCACCACAATGAAAAAAATGGAGCAATAGTAACTGAACGCAAATTTTCATTATTTGCACCATGAGTTTTCATGAAAATAAGAAAAAACTTAATTTTGTCTGAGAAAGTTCTTTGTAATCAGATGTAATTACCTGCAAGGACTAATGAACTCACGTGCTTTCTTGAACATTAAGGTCTGAACTGCTTTTTCTGCTCTTCAGAGTGAGAACATTTCAGTGCTTTATTACTCATTATTAGGGAGAATATACCTTAGAGTACAGACTGTGGTCAGTATTGCTGCTGTAGTCATGAGATTGTTAATCAGTCTTACTAATTTGTTTTCATAAAAATATTAGTTTACATTACTGCTAAACTTACTTACTTATTTAGTGTAATAATAGTGGGAAATATTGCCAGCTTGTGCTATTCATTAGGAAAAATGATTTCTATTCAATGTAATCCAGGGTGATACCTTCACAAGGCTCTTGTTTCCGTGTTAAAATTATGTTAAAATTTATGCTCTAAATGTGCTTGCAGAGATAGTCTTCACAATTGCAGATGCATGGACACCTCACAGCATTTGAACTCGCCTGATCTCCTCCCGGGCAGGGATAACCAGCCAAGGGATCACTGTGCAAACAGAGCTGTCCTGCCTCCAGTGCTACAACCAACCAGTTCAGAGCTGCCTCTCATCACAGTGTGGGCACACCTTTGGAAAACCAGCACAGAATCGTTCCATATCATTTAACAAAGTAGTGTTCATGCTATTGAGAGGTCTAAAACATGGTCTCCAAAAGTTTCAAGCTTTTTTAGGGGGGGGTGGGTTTTGATAGGCAGAAAATTTTTCTACCACTTCCATATAAGGACAGGATGCTATGCTCCCCTCTAAAATTCATTCCTCGGCTGAGGTTGCTGGATAGTGTCAGTGGGTAAGACAAGAAAATCAGCTGCCTGAGAACTGTATGGAAGCCACCAGTTGACATCAAATACACATTTTGATGGCTTCAAAATTTGGCAACTTTGTCAAGTCATGGCAGAGCTGATCTTGCACTCTCTGCCATATCCCAGTACTTAATTCCTGAGATACTTAGGCTCAGTTAAAAGAATTCTCTAACTGTCTTTGTTCATTCTTTGATGCTGATCCTCTGTCTTGCCACTGATATAAAAGCAATATTTTGCATACTTAATTATTATTTCAATTAATGTAACTTATAATTCTATGCCAACTTTTTCTGTTTTCCAGACATCTTCCAAATAGAAAGGGATGTTCCCTTCACATAAACCTTCCCTGAATTCAGGAAAGAGAAATTAGCTTTTCTATCTGAACTCTGAGTGGTAAGAGTCTTCACTTCTTTTGATGTTTTTGTTATGCTGGGAAATCAAGTCCTGAAATCAGAACACCTCATTTATCTCAAAAAAATTAGATTGGTTTCGGCACAACCCAGTGAAGAACATCTGTGGCTACACACAATATGCTATTACTGTATCAAACAAATGAGAGGACTCTACGTGGTATTTAATTTGAGAGATGCCTGTAGTGCAGTTATAATAAAGAAGAAGTATTTGATAATTTTGAGCACAGGATGTACTCAACGCTTTTGCTGTAGCATCTGTAAAACCCAAACAATAGAAATTATTCTGTGAAGTTTAGAGAGCTTCTTGTATTTGTGTTACCTCTGTATATCTGAGCATTTCTTCCTCCGGAGCATTTGAATCTATTTTAAAAATGAAATTATTTGATTTGGGGTTGGTTCAAGTCCTCCACAAAGGCCCAGTACTAGATCTGTTTTATATCACTTCCTTCTGAAGTACAGATGATCTTACTTGAGGTGCAAGAAATTTCATCTCTCTCTCTTTTGTCTGGTAAGACATGAAACAGGGGAGAGGATCATGGATTGATGGTGATTACTTAATCCTTTTCAGCAGTCTGCCAGTGTTAGGACTTTTGTAGAGTAATTTCTGAAGGGTATCATTAGAGAATGGTCTTCAATATTTCATGGTCAGGGAAGTAATCTGAAACCCAGGAGACTCAGGCACTTGCACTGTTTAAAGCCCTTGGACTTCTGTGACTGCTTTCAGAGGCAATTTAGGGACTGCCTATTATTGTATTAAAGGAATGCACAAAGGCTTCAAGTTTTTGGGGATGCAATAGCCAGTTAAAAGAAACACGGAATGAAGAAAAGAAGAAAATATGAAGAGTCCTTTATTCATCATATGGTGGCTGAGTGGCTGTCTCAGATTGTGGGATGGCCAGGAATACTTAAATGAAGGTGAAAAATAGCTGGTGTCATTAAAAATTACTGGAGGCAAATGGGAAAGATAGGAGTATAGAGAAATGCTTTTAATTATGCTCACATTAAAGTATAGTAAAATTAAATGGACCGGGTTGAACTTTGGTGACAATTTCTGGCAAAAGTACTGAAGCAAGTTTATAAAAATAGAGGTCAAGGAGCTTTGGTTACATGTTATGCAAGAGTGAATAGAAAATATGAACCTGTGACCTACTAAACCAAGCGGATTAGGTAATATATATCTATATCTGGTAGCTTAATCGGCGGCTTGGAGAAGATATATGGCATTTTTGGAAATTCAGTTTAAAGTGCACCTGGAATTGAAGCTAAGCAGTAAAGTACAGAACAAGAAGGAATAATAATGTTTTTAACTATGCTACTGAAAGTTCACTGTGATTTTTGGGAACTAGACCATGAAATGACTGCAAATAGGTACCGTATTCTTTCAGCTTCAGACATCAGTAGCTACTGAGTCCTCCCTAGGCAAAGAATGTTGTCAGAAATCTGTGATTAAAATCAATTACTGCCTAGGCAGCTTACCATCTGGAGGAGGGAAAGCCTTTCATTCTCTTAACTTGTGCATCTCATTTTTGAGTGGTGAAAAACTCAGGCAATCCACTGTGTTCAGTAACTCAGCTGCTTCCGTCCTGTTCTATTTTCAGTTATTTTCAAAGATATGTAATCAAAGCTTTTTTACCCACATTTTTCTGAAATATCATTAAATTGTCTTTACCTTGGTAGCCAGTTCCTTCTGCACTTTTTAAAAAAGATTTTTGATAAAGGATAAAAGATTTTGCATTGATAATTTTGCAAAATCTTTGACTTAAAATGCCTGCCGCATTGTATTTTCTCCAGATCGATCAGCTAAGTGTTTCATGTTTAGAAGGTTCGATTCAGATGGAAGTGGAAAGGACATCCAGAACGTGTAAACCAAAATTGTATCACACATTTATGTCATCCTGATGAATTGCTTTGAAATAGTCCCCAATATGATTTCCACAAAATGTATTTCCAGAAGTTTTTTTCTTTTAAATGTCACTATCTTCTCCAGTCTGGAGAGATAACTGAATCATACCTGTTATTAATGGTCAATTTTCTCTTCTTGACTTCTTTCTGAATTGAATTCAGATAAACTAAATTAGCTTTTGGGATTTCAGGTG
The DNA here is from genome assembly GCA_013399875.1 of Gymnorhina tibicen. Classification (NCBI taxonomy): domain Eukaryota; kingdom Metazoa; phylum Chordata; class Aves; order Passeriformes; family Artamidae; genus Gymnorhina; species Gymnorhina tibicen. Next base: position 1,506,533 of record VXAZ01004213.1, on the reverse strand, counting down.
TTCATAACTGTTTTTGACCATAACTGTTGTTAACCATGATGCTTTTTAATTGCATAATAAATTACATAGATTTTCTGACATTGGAGAGCACCACTTCCTGGCATCCGAGCAGGTAGGTTGATAAGTACCTATCTGTTTATAGAAATTCTTCATTTAAGTAGTAATCCTAAATCCAATTCTCTAACAGGCTTTTCATATTAGAATCTCCTTGTGAGTGATTAGAAGATGATAGTTGGTCTTCTCAGATGTTGTGTCTGCTAGTGATGTGTAAATTATCCCACATGGCATAGACTGATTTTTAGCTGACATAGAACTATGAGCTGAATGTCTACCCCTTTGTTTTCAGCATTTAAGTGGAAACTCTCTGTGTAGTTTCTAGTTCCTACCACTTTCATGTCTATCAGGACTGAAACCTCAGCATCAGTGCCAATGAACCTCTTTCCCAGAAGGATGAGAGTGAAGTAGTTCACCTGTACTCTCACGGCTTTGTAAAGGCAGTGTCTCAACTGTCTGTGGGATGAAATCCTCGGAGATTTGTTTTTCTCCTTTCTTAAAAGCACCTGAGACTTGTGGCCACATTCCCAAACAGAAAACAATAAGGATTGTGCCTGAAGATTGGCTTCAAGTCCAGCTGTGCTGATGTTTGAATCCCTGTGCTAGTGAAGGTGGATTGTCACCCATGCTCACTGACAGGAATTTTATTCATTGAGGTAGGTAAGAACAAGCAGGGTTGTGAGCAGAGTAGGAAGGAATGGCTCAAATGAGCAGGGAAAGGGCTCTGTGGTGTGAGAGCTGTCCCCAGCCACGAGCCTTTACCCTTCCCTTCCATATGAGAGACTGAGGAGCAGTAGGGAGCCCCACTCTGTTGCTGTGTGGGGGCTTCTTCAGCTTCATAAATGCATAAATACCAGATTGCTGTTCCCCTGCAAGAGGTGGGCAAGCAAGCAGCTGGAAAACACTGAGTTATTTTCCTGATGTTATTTTCCATCATTCTTTGTAGATTTATTTGCTGGTGCTTCTGTATTTGCTTGTCTGAGCCACAGCAAAAAGGAAAGGGAAGCAAGCTGCCAGGGCAACAGCCAAAACTGTTTTCCACTAAAAGTAGAGAATGACTGAGAAAGGTAATGAGATCATATTTTGATTCTTTATTCTCTCAAGCTGTATTGCATTAGCCTGTTAATATTCATTTTTATTTACCTGTTAGTGAAAGGGCTGATGTGTTAATCAGAGTAACTTTATGGACAGTACTTTCAGTTTAGAGTTTGCACAGCCTGCTGTGTTGAAAGTGCAGAGATTGCCTTGCAACCACTGTTCTTGAAAAATATTTCCAATTACTGTTACCAAGAGCAAACAAGCTCTGATGCACTAATGGTGTGAGATGAACTAGTCTGAGCTATGAACACCTCTCAAGAAAAAAGCAGGTCCTGATAGCACTATATTTTAATAAAAATACTTTCCTTCCAGTGTCAAAATGAATTCCCTCTAGTTTTATAATTTTATTGCACATTTCTTACCAGCTGAGAGAATATCAGCATTCTGCCAAATTCAGCTTTAGCAAGGCCATCACTTCCAAACTTGTTATATTGTATATTAATAAATGCTGGTAATAGGAGATGTGTGGATGGAATGAACAAGCTGTTTGTAAACCTCAGGAAATATTCAATTAAAACATTTCATCTTCAGGATGCACAAACAGCTATCTTTCTAAAGATATGGATATGAAAAACATGGGTTTAATATTTTAAAATTCCCATACCTTTTCTTGAGCAGTTACATGTCCCTTCTGGCTACAAAGGATCTCCTTTATGAAAAAAAATGGAGCTTGCTTTCTGTCAACAAAAGATATTTTCATTGTAAAAGGCAGTAGTGAAATAAAAGGAAAGAAAAAGAAAATGAGTGTAGGGAGATATTGGCACTGTTTTTGTCGATACATCAGCTATGTGTGGCTGTTAATCAGATGTATTTACTCTATTGATCAAATGAAACCCTCCCACTGTTTGTGTGTGTGTATGATGGTAATGATGCTGCAGCTGCAGGTGAATGAGTTGGGCTCTAGTCCAAATCTGTAGTGTGGAGCATGAAAAAATCCACCTGGATTATTAACAGTTCATTTGAGCTTGCAGTGTAGGGGTTAGATTTTAGTTTGCATGTTAATAGTAAATTCATTTAGCCTCTGAGATACCATAAATATGCCACACTTTGAGGATGGCAATGGTCCGTTGAAAGATCTTTGCTCAGCATTAATTTGATATGAATTTGAGGTAATAAAGCTGAACGCTGCAGTTTGGTGTGACACATTCCAGGCTTGGAGCACTGCCACACAAAGGTGTCCAAGTCATCAAGACCAATTCTCTCTGCTAAAGCAGCTGTGTTGCCACCAGTCTTGTTCTGGCTTGCACCACCCAACACAGGAGTTCCTGTCACAGACTTTCCATTTGGGGGTTGACTTCGGGCACCTTTCCGTGCAGCATCTTTCACAAATGAGCAGGATTCTCATGTAGTTGTGTTTTGTGATTTGCATTTCCATCGGAGTGACAAGGATAACAAGCCTCTACTAGGTTTATGAAACATGAAATCACCCAGTGTGCCAGGTTGCCCAGAGCAGTGTGGATGCCCCATACATTTCCATAGGTTCTCAAATGGCTGTTTCTGCCATTTTGTGTGTCTTTTTAGCTGCATCAGCTCCAGCTGTTGCAATGTGCAGGATGCCCAAGCAAGGTGAAAGGTCAGTTTAGAGACAGCGTGTTGACTTGGTAACTTAATTTTAAAAGATAGAGATTTTTTTTTAAGCTTTCCTTAAAAAAGAAAATTGGGATGTTAAATTAATGTTTCTACTTTTCTGGGAGCTTGAGGCTACAGTGGGTGACTTCTACATTTAAACTTCCCTAGTCAGCACAGTTGCAGGTTCCTCCAATTGAAAACTGGTCAATTATCACTTTCCCCAAGCAAGAAATACTCTACACCCAGCAAATCTGTCTGATTTGATTAGGAAAGCTGGAGTGAAGGCATTCAGCCTCTCTTTACCTGGGGGCTAGGTGCTTCTTGATGTCCTTCCTAAATGCTGCTTAAAACATCTTTTACTTCAGCTTGCCTAATTTCCCTGTTTCAATCAAAAACTGCCACCCTCTCCCTGCTGCCTCCTCACAGGAAGTGCACATGAAGTGTACTGAGTATGCCAACATTTTTTTCGAAAATTCTCTCATGAAGGATTTCATGCCTCTCTGTTTGCTGGGTTGGTTTTGGCACGGTTTTGTCATTATTATGTATAGAATTTAGAGCTCCAGTACTGGAACTGATTCTGTGTAGAAGTAAACCAATGCCCATTTGCAGCCCCAGTAATTCCAAAGGATGGGACGGAATACCAGGGCAAGGCTGGGTGAGAGGGCTTTGAGTTAGTCACAGCCTTGAGATCATATAAAAAATATACAGGATCCCAATGACCTAAATATTATATTAGAAGATAATAAACCAGATATTAATTCTGTAAACAGAGGGAGATTAAATATCCTGGGTGAGACAGATTTAATAATGAGCTTGAAAAGGAATCAGACTCCCTGACCCCTGTCCTTGCAGTCTTGCTCTGAAGGTCAAAACCTGTTAGTAGCAGCAGTTAAAAGTCTGTGCTGGACTATCTTTGAGCATTTCAGAGTACATCTCACCTCCTGCCCACCACTTCAGGGGTGCACCGTGCACAGATCCTTGCTCAGCTGATTCTGGGGTCTGTGGGATTTACTCAGGTGGATGGATCAAGCATTCAAAACTGGGTGCTGATTCTGGAGATTTTCCTGGACACATTAACTTACCTTTTGTTCATGGAGGATGCTGAAAAACATTAAGAATCATGAAGATGACAAGCATCTCTGTTTTTCAATTAATTGTAACTGCTGAGAATTTTTCAATTTTAGTTTAGAAACTTGTTCTAGGTGTAGCCTAAGATGCTGCTGGACAGCTCTACTTTTAGCTAGTCAAAATCTTTACTAATGGCAGGAAGGTACTGCATGGTTATATTAAGTAGGTGCCATGTGGATAATATTTTTTCCTGATGTTTGGCTTAAATTTATTGGGTGAATATGCACTATTACAGTGCCAAAACCCTTAGTTTTGACAGCTAAAGCACTTTTGCACTACCTTAGTGAATAACTGGTAATACTTTAGTCATCAGACAACTCTAAGAAAACTGATGCTGAGTTTCCACATATGCAAATAACATAAATTGACTCTTGGGTTTTTCTAAGACAAATGAAAAGCAAATAGTTGAAACAAAATTAAACTGCCATTCAGCCTGCGTGCTCACAGTAACTTCTAGTGGTTGCAGTTAATGTGAATGTACTTTTTTTTTGGTTCAATCATTATTTTTAACAGTGAAGCCTATCTAATCATTAGCTGGATCTTGAAGTCAATTCCTTTCATGTATTCAGTAGCTCATCTTGCCTAAATTGTTTCAGTTCCTCGGAGATAGTTTTTGAATATGCATGACATATTTCGGCATAATAACTAGGAAGTCATTTTATGTTGCATCTCATTAGCAAAATAAGTATCAAAACAGGTTTCCCTACCCTTAGAGGAAGCTCTTCAATTAGCTCCAGAGAACAATTCACCTTCAGCTCCCTCACACCTGTTAAAACCTATTCCAGAATCTTTGATCTTAAATACTGGACTAGACTCACTTTAATTTCATTGCATATAATTTACTTTTCCTCTTCAAGGATCATAAAAGACCAGACCAGTTTGGGACTGAGTTCTAAGTTGGTTATAAACCAAAGTTGGAATCAAATAATTTTTTCTGTGCTTTGGCACAATGTTTTTGGGATTGACTCCTCATCTCCTGCTTTCAGTATCATGGAACAAGGCCTCTGCGAGCATCTGGCTGCTCAGGTTGCCCCTTCCCATAAATCCAGGATTGACAGACAAAATATATGTAGTGGAGAGCCCTCAATTCAGTGCTGCTCCTCCAACCCTTGTAAGAGACAGTGCAGAACTTGCTCCACAATTGTTTGATGTACCACATAAAAGATGGCCTGTAAAATAAATCGTATTTGTGTGGCACCAAAATAAAAGTCATGTGTTAAAGAAGTATATCCTTGCATCCCAACTGGGATGACTTCATTCTCTGCTGCAGCAGAACACAGCAACCCCTGGAATGTTGTCTGTGTACCACATGACAGTTTAGGACAGGAAACAACTCAACTGTATATTCAAAACTAGAGGGAAAAGCTGTGGAGGTAGTTCGTGGTGCTGTAATCAGGACATAGCTATTTTGTCTTTTGAGATCTTAAGACTATAGTACTGTGAGTAAATGGCCATTATAACTGCTGGCTTTTTTTTGGTTCCATTGGGGTTTTTTGATGTTTTCCCAGATGGCTGTATTTTCATGTGGATAGAAATTCTCAGTAGAATCCCTGGGCCCAGAGGATGTGTCCCAGGAATAATGAAAGACAAACTTGAATATCTATCTGCTAGAGCCCAGCTCTTGGGCCCTAGTCTTTGAAGCACTCTCAGTAAACAATGATTTTCTCTGAGGTTTATACTGCATTTTTGTCATGGGGGTCATGAGAACCATGAGTTTGAAGAAACCTCAGGGTTTTTGTAATATACCCCACTGCTTACCTCGAGGCAGACCAATCTGTATTACAGAAAGAAAATGCATGTCAGATTGCCGGACTGGAAGTCAAATAGTTGTTCTTTCACTCCGAGCTGTAACAGGCATGAAGCAATCTTGCAGATACAGGACTCTGTTGTTTAGTAGTTATAATCATATTTGACACAGCTTCCCTTCATTTGCCCTCATGTAATTCATTAGAAGTGTTCATATTGAAAACAAAGCCCTCCTGCAAAAAGAATCTGATGGAAACTCAAGATATGCTGCTGTGTCCACAGGACACTCAATCTTTCAGGGGAAAAGGAGGATTGTATGTCTGGTTTAAAATCCTGACCTTACAGTAAAAACTGCATATTTATAACTTACAGCTCTAAATACACCACATAAACATTTTTACTGTATTTTGTACATGTTTTGTGAAGAACAGATGTGGAATTCACTGAGCCTTATGTACTGTGGGTTGTAGTGAAAAGTCAGGAAAATACAGGATGCTGTAGGAAAAAGATGTGTGATGTAAATGGAAACAAATTGCATCTCAGTGGGACGTGGCCTGGACAGAGCAATCATTCTTACTCCTCAAGTAATTTCCATTTCTCCAGGGAGCTGCTTTATAATTAATGTTCTTTGTTTATGGTACACTTATGTCTTCAAGAAAAAAAAAAAATAGAAGTAGACATGTCCTTCATCAAGTCTCGCAGCGTGCAGGCCAGCAATTATTGTTATATAACTTGTATTGTGTGTAGTAGAAAGCTCTCATGCCGTGCTGAACACTGAAGGGTTGCTAATGCATTCACAGCACAAGTTAGGAAAAAATAATGCTGTTGAGTGGGGCTATGAAAAAAAATCCCTTTGACTCTCCAGCCCATCTGTACCGATGAGTGGGCTTGAGGCTTGAGGTTTGATGCTGTCATGCTTGCAGAAACTGTAGATGTAACAGGAAGGAGCTCTTCTCTCCATCCTTCCACCCCTGCACTGCTTGGGGAAAAGCTCAGGTCCTGTGTTGGAGGGCTGGGAGAGGTTCCTCTGAGGGTTTGGATCAATTCTCATCATTTTTATGAGTAAACCTGTTGGAACTGCTTCGCATCCAGGCTTTTTGGACCAAGCACCACAGTTTGATTCCTGATCCCTTCTTTGCTTAAACCCTAGGAGGGTTGCATAGCACTAGTTCTGAGCTTAGCTCCTGTGAAAAGACATTTCTGTGATGCTACTCATGCTTTAAATACATCATCTGTGAATGCACAGTGAACTCACATCTGTTGAATGAAGTAAGTTCTGAGTTAGAAATATTTTTTCTGTTCATTAACTTGTTTAAAAGTTTTATTTTCATTAAAACCCCACAGTTTCAAGCAGCAGTTTCCACTTTCTTCACAAATTCATTTAAGGGATGTCTGACCTGGTTGACCCATCTGCAGAACACTTGATGTTGTGAAGTCTCTATTAGTAAAGGAATTTAAGCTCACCACCACTAAGATTGTCTGTAACTTAAAAGAGGAACTGATTTTAAGAAATAACAGCTTCTAGGGCAAAATTTGATCAAAACACTTCTTCATTATAGGAGAAAATCTGGATACCAGACAGACAGAAACGTTTGGTATGTGTGAGTAGTAGGTTAAGGTTACTTGATCATAATTCAGTGCCCCAAACATTGCATTTCACTTACATCCCTCCCAGCAAGCAGGACTTCAGTTTTATTCAAGCAATAAGGAGAAATTGGGCCATTTCTGTACTGGGATTTGAACTTCCCACGTGCTGGGTTTGAACTGGTCAGTCTCTGTCTTGTCTGTCTCCCATGGAACAGGTTCATTTTAACTGATCCATAGCATCAACAGTTCTAGTGCTGACCCGGCTCCTGACTTTTAAGAATTTAAATTCTCAGAGCTCTGTATCTCTCCTGATACTTTGTAGTTTTATTCTCATCTTGGCTTTTGCAGTCCAGTGGTTCCCTGGCCAAGCCAGATTTTGCTGTATCACAGTTTGAAAAAGTGGCTAGTGTACACTGAAAATATCAGCTGCACCTTAAAAAAAAGTAAATACATTGTTTGTGGGGGAAAGATTCACACTTTAAAATAAATCTCATCATTTTTAAGGCCTGACTCACATTTTTAATGCTAGTGTTGGCAATAATGCTGTTTTTCTCCAGATGGTTCTTTTTGAAAGGAAAAAAACTAGCAGTACCCAGTGGGACACTTATCTTGAAATTCAAATAGCAATGGTAGATATGCAAAAGAAAGAAGATGAAAAAGAAGAGAATGCACAAATCAAAAAATGCCAAGACAGATGTTTAAAGCTGGATTATATCTTGTCTACTCAGGGATGTTCAATAAAATTAAGCCAAATGAATCTGGATTTTAAATATATTAGTGAAACCATAATAAATCGTTTTATGTACATGCAGACAGAATTTAAATGGCCTCAATTTGCTTTAGTGTAATTCACTTTGAAAAGAGTGAAACCGAGTTATGCCACCTCTATTTCTGTGGAAAAATCCATCCTCTTAGCAGAGCTAATTTGTGCAATTTGCCTTAAATTGACACCTTTTTTGGTTAATTCAGCTTCTTTTCTTGAGTGTCCTTGACATATCTGGGAGCTAACAAAGGGATGAATACTGTCAGATTCAGGAAGATTCTTCCTTCATTATGCTTACCTCTAAATTTTGCAGGCTCTTAACATACTCTGTGGAACACGTTGTCTTCCTCCCCCAATGAAGTCAGTGAAAACCTTAGCTGCAAATGGTCTGAATTAGATACTTTGGGATGATGTGTTGGTGCTCCTTCAGGCAGATGTGCTCCAAGCCCCAGCTGAGGTGGTTGTGGAGTTCCACCTTGGGAGCCTGGAGCTGCCAGCCGAGCGCATCTCCCCTTCTCCAGCTGCCTGCATTGCAGAAACGTGGGAAGAGAAGATGGACAGGAATTACACCAGCCAGTGCCTGTGCCCATTTGCTGCATCTAAAACCAAGGTGGAAATTATCAGTGCAAGCAGCAGTGGAACAGAGAAAACTGTGTAGAAATCATAGATAGTAATTTTCGTACCCAATTAATCCTAGCACACAGTGTTGAGGTAATGAGGGCTTTCTGCTTTCATGCTGCCTCCTGAAAGACAGGTCCAGTTGGAGCTGGGATGCCGCAGACAGGTAGCACCAGCTCCAGCACAGAGCCTGCCAATGCAGCAAAAGCCAAACAGATGTTTTCAACTAATTTCAAAAAGCAGTAAGTGGTTCTACCATATCCACTGTTTCTCACGTGATGACAGGATTTCTGATTTGGTGCTGGGGGATCTAAATGTGGATTAATTCACTGTCAGAATGAGACACCACAATTATCCTTATTAAGGTTTGTTGAAATGGAAAACCTGGAAAATGGGTCTCTCTCTTTAAAGTAGCATGTGGTAAGGTGAGATTTGGATTTAATGATCCAGGATATCATCTTAATTCCTGCCACACATTTTAGTTCTGGTTTGGGTTGGTTTTATTTTTGTATGCTCTAAGCTGCATTCTTTCACTTTGTGCAATCAGATGAAGATTTGCTGAGTTATGGAATAGAAGATGCTGTCCATTATTTTAAATATTTGCACTAACTACTGTCTTCTTCTTCAATTTTAAGAAGCACACATTTCATATCACTAATATCATTTTCAAAATCATTACATAGCCTTTTGGTGACACAAGTCCTTAAAAGAGGACTTTGATTTTAATAAAATTTTGTTAAAAAGAAGCAGTTTTTGAGCATTTGTGGTGGCTTTGAACAACTTAAAAATCACATAGATTTCACAAGTATCTAACCCACCTTTAAACTCCACTGGAAGGGGACAGTAGATCTGGAGAAATTGTAGAAATCTAAACTGCTTTATAACAAAAGTAGATCCCTATATGTGTGTATTCAGACAACAAGGTAGATTAATTTAATTGTGATTCCTCTGGTAGCATATGAGACATTTCAAACCAGATGATTTTCAAAGCAAAACATTTTCTGTCTTAGTGTGTAACTGGAAAGCAAAAAGCTGCATAGAACCTTCAAATCTGGTTGTGGAAGGGCCTGAAGTTTAATACAGATTAATCCTTGGAATACAAACCTTCCCATCCTTAACACCAAAACAAATTTTCTTAGAGCTGCACTCCCATTTGCCACATGTCACGCCTAGAAGTGTGAAAGGATCAAAAGTGTGACTTGATCCCCATCAGATAGTACTTAGGGAAAATGTATTATATTTAGAAAGCAACTGATATCACTTATACACCATTTGAAATGATTCTTTGTGTATTTTCAGTGTAAGCTGTGCTTTGGACTAGCAGTTCTCACGAGGTGTTCCTTTGCTCCCATTCACCGGGGAGAATATATGGAACGCTCGAGCAGCTCCCAACAAGCCCGGATGAATAGCTGTGAGCTATCTATATATTCGTGGGAGTGGGGTTGGGGTTATGGCATTTTCACTAGTGATTAAATGTCTTCCAAACCTATTCACGCTGCAGAGCTATAAATTATGGATTTTTCGCATTAATGAAAGGAGCCCTTGGAGCCCTCTGGAGTGCATAGTTCTATTTTTACATTTCACTATCCGAGAAGGAAGAAAGATAGGCCAATGTGTTTCTTTTTTTAAAATGGCAGGAACAGAAATTCGGCCTGTTCTGGCCGTCATTCAAGTGCCAACATCGTTACCCATCGTGGGGGACACACTCAGAGTTCATATTTGTTACGTCATTTCGTCAGGGGGATTTTTGTCACTCACTTTGAGCTCATTAGCAGACCTGACCTAAAAAAACCCCCATACACAGGAAATCTGAAACTGCTCCACTATGAAAATGATGGGGTATATGATCTTAGAACGGGGCTTTAATTTGGAAATCGAGCTTGAAAGTTCCCAAGAAATGGTGCTGTTTCTTATCATGTTGCTGTTTTTTCCGTGTTGTTGCCTGTATCTTGGTTTTTGTGAGTACTGAAAGGGAAGAAGGCTTAATCCCCTGTGTTTGCTTTTCAAGGAAGGTTCTGTCATCTTCTGGATGTCCTGAAAAAAAAAAGCTTTTCATTAAATCAGAATGGAAAAAAGCCCTGCCATTCCTAAGGTGACTATGATGAAAAATAAATTAAGAGCAAAAGCCCCAAATCACAGGTCATCTCTGCTGATCACCTTGCAATCAAAAGGGAACATAGAATTTCATCTTCACGTGATCTGTCTGTAGAAATGTATGTAGCTGTATTTGCATAAATAGGGTTCTCTCATCCAGAACTGATAAAAATGAAAATAATGGATCCCAGAGAGAAAAACTGAAGTAATTTATTCTTTTAGCCTCCTATCACAACAGGTTTATTTTGTTGTTGTTGTTGTTATTGGGTTTTTTGGATTTTTTTTTGTGAATACCAAAGCCAGGTCTGCTTTGGTATAACAAAATTCGGATAAAATTTGGATAAATAAAAGCTACTGAGACAGCTCTGACTCCCAGCAATTGGCATTTTGGATAAACAGCGTGAGAGGTCACCGAGTTTCAGCTCCCTGTAAACAGGAAGAAACTGTATTGAAATTGGAATCCTGAAAGGCTTTACTAATTTGCAGCTTCCTTAAGACAGTGAGGTCTGTGAGTGAAACTGCCTGCGTGTTCCTGGAGGCTCAGACAGAACCTCCCAGCCTCTCAGCATGAGGCTCCTCGGAATGCAATATTCACTTGTCGTTGGACGGGTTACCCTGAAATGGTTTCAGGCACGTGTAAACGAGTCAGGAGTGAACAACGGGACTAAGTAATTGCATGCAGGAAAGAGGCAGCTTTGAAGCCTTTGGGAATTGTTTAAAACATGCTGATTTCTTCACTTTTCTTTGTTTCCTGGCTTTGGTGAGAAGGTTTTAAAAGGAGAAAGGAAAAAACCCAACACAGCAACAGCAATAAAAACCCGTGCAATAAATAAAAACCCAAGGAAAGAAATCAAGACATTAAAGTTGCAAAAAGCCTGTGCCCCAGCACTACCAGAGCCTCATCCTCAGCCAGTGGCCAAGTCACATCTCTTGGAAAGAACAGAGGTCAGGCTCTCTGGAGAAATCATTACGTTAGTCACCAATACAAGGCAGTTTAAGAAATTGAAGAGATTAATTTAAAGATTTAATATATTGTCTATAGGACCTTAAATCAGCCCTAGGGAAGAACAGACAGAATGGAGGACCAGAGCTGTTCCAAAGCAGTTTTCATCTTGATAAAGCTCATCATAGTTGCTTCAAAAATTACTCATCTTTGATGTTCTACAATGCCATAATTTGGGTAGGTGATAGACTGAACTGCAAACAGTGTTTTTGATAACTGCTAAAACTAAATTGCTATTTTAATCAACTGCAACACTTAGATTGTCAGCTGATAAAAAATGTGTGCAGAAGACACATTGCTGGTGTAAATGCAGTGGTATTTAAAATCAATATAAACTGAGCAAAATTATGTTTCTCTTTGCTTTTCTTCTTAGGTTTCTATGGAAACCTTCTTCGAGGTGGTCTGAAGAAAAGAAATGTTAAAATAGAACAATAAATTGTGTCATTTATACATGCAAAGTAAATATCCTTCCTGCATTTTTTATGGAGGTGAAACAGTGGTTTCATAATTTAATTTTCTCCCTTGACAGCCAAATTAACTATGACCCACTCTCCTTAGGGTTTACTTTTCTGCATTTGGCTAACGTTTGAGAGAGGAAAAACAGACATCTTTTTTGCTGAGCATCTATTATTTATCTGTATTTTACTAAACTATCTTGATTTTTTAAAAACAGCTCACAACTTTTACCATGGAAAGAGTGTCTCAAAAGTTATTTTGAAGCTACAGCTATGTCAACCTCTTCATGAATACAGTGTTCCTTCAGAGTTTTAGCCAGAAGAATATAAAATGCAAACCTATATTGAAACATCCCTATAAATAAACAGTAATAGCAAGTGGTTAGGATATATTGTGTACATGTATTTTCCTAATGATTCACGGTTACATTGGAGGACTTTCCACTTCTCCTAAAACAACTACATATACCAGAGGTGACTACTTTGATATCCAGCACTGTTCTGCTACATTCAGTGGGTTTGTACCTTCATATTTTGGTGTATAATTTTGTTGTTTGTGTTCTCTTTGCTCTTCTGCCTTTGAAGGCTGGCTGTTAAATGTGTTAGAAACACACAGTCTCGTCTCCTCTGTAGATATGCAGTGACTTTCATGAACAGTATCCCTCTGAGGAAACATTTGGGGTGGCTGCTGATCCCTGCACTGGGTTTAACCCCATGGTGGAAATGAGGGTTGCCAAGAAAGGTGTTCCTGTGTGCCAGAGGCACTGCACACTTCCTGTGTACACAGCTCCTGCTTTGTTTCTCCTCCTCCCAGCTTTGGAAAACCTCTCTTGGATTCTGCTAATAGGGCTCTCCATTCACTGTTAGATTGTCTTCCTTGTCTCTTTGTGTTCTCCTCCTGTCTGAGCCCATTAATAAACCTCTGTAATTGGGGGGAGTTTTAACCCTCACACTGGTGGCTGTGTGTGTTTTTTCTCAGGCTCTTCTTGGAGGTCAGTGCAGAAAGAAATAGGGAGCCTCTTCTACCTGGCTCTTCAGTGCACAGCAACAATTCATAGGGTTTTTTATTCCTACAAATATGAGAAGCTCTGTTAAATCTTTGAGCCCCATCTAATGAATCTCCCTGCTGAGCATTTGCTGGTATATACCATCTCGTTCCATGAGAACCACAGTAACAGGTGACAGAGGAAGCTGGATGCCATTAACCAAATCATTTGCTCACCAAAACATGCATTTTTAGTCTAATTAAAGTTAGGATTTAATATAACTCCTGATAACAGAAAGAGGATTATTTTCTGGAGAATAATTGAAAAGTTTTATTCTGCTATTTTCAAAACGGAAGACTTCAGCTTCTTTCAAGTCTTTTTATTTGAAGCTTAGTTTGCTTTTCTCCTCCAGGAAAGGCTGGTTACAGAGCACAGGAGGCATTAAATGTGCAAGGGCTCTAGGAGGGTGCACCCCCTGTTTTAACCCTTCATGCACTCAGCCCTGCCACAGCACAATAACACACGCAAGGGAGAGCAGAGAACAATGCCTCTGAGCCTGGAGCAGTCCAGGCTCAGCTCTTCTCAGCCAGTTCCACACCTCTGCGTACAGACATCTTCCTGCCAAATCTGCCTCTGATCTCCCTGCTCCCTACTCTCTCTGTTGCCTTCATCCATCCTGTAAGACAGATGAAACACTCGTTCTGTGCTGGCTGCAGTGAGGGGAATGCAGCGGCTGCATTCCCCAAACTCTCCTGTCCTCTTCCCTTTCCTTTGTCTCGGTTACTACCTCCTCACTTTCCCTAGTTTAAACTGAATCTTCTTGCTTCATCACTATCTGCAGTCCTTACCCTTTCAAAAAAACTTCTCAATGCTCTCTATTCTTTACATAATATTGTGGTTAATTTTTTCTTGTGGATAAGCAGTAAAACTGAGCTCTCCAACGCGTTGCCTCTGGCTGTGCTTAGGACTGAGGTCAGTTTGAATTTGTGTTGTTACAGCACTGGAAAGGTAAACAATCAAGCTGCTTACTCTCCATTTGCAAAAGATTAATCTCTCAGAGCTGTGAGAACTGGTGACAGCAGAGACAAAAGCTTGAATGCTGTGTTTGCAAAACTCTCTGAGGGCGCCAGAGGCTGTGTCAATGAACGCCAGAGGGGCTGGGGCAGAAATTGCTCTCAAAATCCTTGCTAATCATTTCCATAAACCATTTCTAAATGCAAACAGTGTAACCCTATCACTGAACAGTATGTTTTCCTTATATCAAGGGTCTAGAGCAGCAGGGTGTTATGCTTTGGAATTTGCATAAAGAAGTGATCAGCCTTCTCTCACCTGCTGCGGAGGAACTGTTCCTTGTCCTTCAGCTGCCCACACCATGGTTGCCATCTCCTGCAGCTCCCTCATTGACTGACCAGTGCTTCACCCTCCCTGAACTCCCAGCTGGCCCTCGGACTGGCAGGCACTGGCACTGGAAATGCTGTGTCCTGTGTCAGCATTCCTTCACCCTCTATGATAGTCCAGCGGGTTTGGCGTTAAATGGTTTGTGTGCTATTTCTGACACCCTAAGCATGAAAAAGCAGGGGGTCTGCAGGGAGGCTGCACGTGAGTCTGTGCTGTGGAAAGGTTTCTTTTGCAAGACAGCTCCTGGTGGGACTGCCAGAACACACTCACACGGTGATGTCCTGCCCATGGATGCATATGCATATCTACATCTATTCAGGAACTGGAAATCCTGTGATTGATAGGTTTGGATGCTCAAAAATGGGTTTTGATACTCAAAAATGTAGTCTAAAATAACTGAAGCACAAACAAGTACTTCAGGAATATTTTGAAGAAGCTGAAGGGAGCTGGAAGAAACAGAGATCCTATCTGGACACAGGAAGTGGATAATAAGGAGGTAAAGGACAAGGACCCCAAAAATGCTCTCTTAAGGAGCAAGGCAATGGATGGAAAGACCTGCTGCTTGCACAGAGCCTGGAGTGAGGATGAGCCGGGGTAGTACAGCTCTGCCTCCTGAGGGCAGCATTTCTGTCTGCTCAGCCCAAGTGACAGAAATACCCGAAAGGCTCAGAGTGCTGCAGCCCTCCCGGTTCCCCAGCTCTGCTTGGAGTTATGATGGGAACTGGTAGGGATGTGCACAATCCCTCCATCAGAGCTACCTCTCTGACGCTTCCTAAACTACACTGATTTATCTCATCTCCACCCTATGATCTCATTTTCTCTCTGCTGTGATGCTTCTGTTGAAGTTGTTCAGAATAATGGACTTCACTCTCACCATGACTCCTCCATTTATACTTCTGATGGAGATTATTGCTCTGTACTGAAGATTCCCCCTTCCAGTTTTCTTGTAATTTTTATAATCATCCTATAATCTAGTTGGAAGATTGCCTAAGGAATTTGTTCAGATACCAGCTAATCACATTGAAACTAGAAATGACTGATAAATGCACTAAATGCAAAAAAGCTACCAAATATAGAAGGCTTTGCCAACTTAGGATGCACTGACAGTGAAGAATGGAAGCTGTTTGGGAATCCAGTGAGTGCATTTATTAGTGGTTTCAGAAGGCTTGCCTTTTCACAATGATTAAAAAAGTTCATCATAATGATTATTCAGTTGCTTCTTGACAGCTAATGGCTGAAATTCTTGGCCAAGACTTTTTTTCCTTGGATGCCTTTCTGTATCCAGGTCTGCAGATGCAGGGATGATTTGCCACACAAGGCTTCCCTTGCACCATTCAGTGTGGAAAAAAAAATTAAAAGTGTGCAAATCTTTTCTGAGATCCACATCCAGAGCCTGTCTGCCTACAGGGTTACGAGGAGCAGAACACCTGGCCAGCATGGAAGAGCACAGGGTTTAAATTTAATGTAGTTTGTGTGTTTCCATTTGAAAATTTGAGTATTTAAGATGGGTCAGAAGCTGAATGAAGAACTTTGGGAGCAGAAGCAGAGTAGGAGACACTTGTTCTGATAGGGTACCCTGGAAAGAGAATGCAGTTCCAGGTTATCTCTTTAGTGGCATTCAGGGCAGACATGCTCCTGGGATACTACTTATCAGAGCCATGGCAATAGATCTCAGAGGAGAGATGGCAGGGATAGCTTTTTTTACTTCAAAAAGAGGTTTTCTGTGAAAAGTGCATCACAGCCAGGTGCAAAATACCTTTATACTACTGTGTTTGGCTTATATGAGCACAAATAAATTATAATTCAAATACATTAAACATAAATTTATATTATATCTTATAATTATGTATTTATTTTTAAAATAAATTATAATTAGAAGAAAAGAGAGACCTGCACACTTTCAAGTTGCACCAAGAATAAATAAATAATGAGAGAGGCAAATGTTCAAATGTAGCCACGAACAGCAGTGACATCACATGCCCTGAAAGCTGAATCCAGTGTCCAGCTCTAAATGAGTCTCCATTTAGAGAGCATCTCCAAAAGGTGGATTCCTCTGCTAGACCCAAGGCACAAACAATCATGACAGAAATTGTGAGAAATGTTAAGCACTGACAAAACACTTCTGTCTTCACAGCACCGAGCAATCAATGAATTGTTGGCTCTTCAAACAGCCCTGCAAGATAAACCCTTGCTGTGCTCTGCCCGAGGGAAATTCTGCAAATGTCATGTGATGCCCTTTCAGGCAAACCGGTCTGTGCTTTAGAATGATTTCTGAGGCATGATAAAAGTCAGGTCTGGCAGCGTCTATACAAAGAGATGACTTCCTCCAAGGGCAGGGCCATCAATCTCTGCTCCCAGCACCACAAACCCTGACTTTTATGATACTGTGTGCATGTCCTCTTGTATCTTCTCTCCTTAAAGTCTGTGCTTTCTGAGAACCTCTGAACATTGCTGCACAATCAATAGCTACACTGATAATATTCTAGGTTCTGCATAAAGTAATAACTTAGGAATACTCTCATATTTGTGCCATGTTAGTAAAATTTATCCTAAATTAAATGAACATTGGGAATCTGCAACCATAAATATTATTTGGATAGTTAATCCACTTTTTTCAATACTGCTTATGTTTCTTCTACTCCATTTTCATAGGTACGCTAAGAAATTTTTTCCCTAATAGAAGCAGCAAGTATAAAACAAATATTGAAAGGGACTCTGGAGAATGTAAGTTTTAAATTGATAAAATATGGCATCTAACACTAGTTTAGAATTTTATTAATTTGAATACAAACATCTATTTTGTATGACTGGAATTTCCAATAAACCCACATTAGACTTTAAATATTAAACATCTCACAAAAAAGTGCAGTTGTAAATCAAGAACTGTAATTCTATTTTAGTTGTAGATTCTATCCATGAGAAGATTTCTGGAAAAGTCATTTTAATGCATGGAAATTGTGGATGCACAGTTGCAAAAGTTAGTTGAAAATAGTCTCTTGTGTGCTTATCCACAGGGGGCTGAACTGAGTTACAGTAAGGCCATGGCTGCAGTCATTTTTGACAGAGAAAGGGACTGTGGGATGCAACTGAAGAGACACAAAACCAGAGACATGAAAGCAATGTTGATTTTCCCCATGCCCATTTTTTTTCCCCCTAGATCTTTTGACTAGCTGCACAAATTGTTTTTGGCTGTACCTGCAGAGCAGAGCACCCAAACCCAGGGAGACAAATATTGTCTGTGGGAAGGAGGACGCCTGGTTTCATTCCTTTTGTCCCAGTTTCAAGTCTACAGCTTCCTGACACTGACTAACCAATATTTAGTTGTCTGACACTAAGACATTGCAATATGTCTAAAATTTGCATTTTGCCCCGTGCATCAAGCAAGCCAAGCAATAGTACTGTCAGAGAAATAAGTACTTTGCTGTGAATTACCTGTTGTTTCCTCAGAAAAGGAGGTCAGAGCCAGTGGAATTATTAAAAATCATATTGAGCAGAGCTGAAAAGAGTTTCTCAGTCTACTATAAAAATGGCAGAAATGTATTTTTACTCATTTTAAAAATAGTGGGAATATTGCGGCACGCCATGGCTGACTCCTCTTTTAGCACAAAAAGGCAGTAATGGAAGATTGCAGTGTTACTCTGACATGCCAGCCATCTCATTTCCTGCACAGTCCAAAGCTGGGCTTGAAAGTAATTAGAATGAATATACAGCCAAGATTTTAAGTGCTAAGTAATGCAGCATTTTAAGTAGTACAGTATAGGGAAAGACATCAGTATGGATTGAACAAATTCCTTCTCCTGAGAGCTCAGGTTTTTGTGTTTAGTCAGAAAAGTTTAGAATCAATGATACTGAAGAGATTATTAATTATAACTGCCCATTTTTTATACTTTGTAATGTGGCTAAATGATCAATTGTCTTGCTTAGCGTTTCTCTTTGCTACAAGAAGAAACAGTCAAATAAAACTGGTCATTCTTCCATTATCACACTTTCCCTCATCTTTCCTTCCATTGGGTTATCTTTCCTTCTGTGAGGGAAGTCATGGAAGACGATCTCTAGATGATGCCTTCCTGGGTATGCTTTGAAGTCAGCTTCCTCTAAATGGAGAAGGATCCAGCTCATGTGAGCTCAGCTGCTGCAATATGCAGTGTTGCCAACATCAGATGTTGAAAATCTCTGCCAGCCAGTTGGAAACCCCCAAAATGGTGTAAGGATTACAAGATGTAAAAACAACAGCTTTGAGGGTTTGGCCTTCTCTTTTTGGAGCTTTGGGCCGCTGTTCAGTCAAATCATAAAAACTGGCAGCAGTGGGCATGGTGCTGGGAGAGGAGGGAGGGGTTTTTCCACATACATTTTCAAACTTTCTTCGTGGGTGGAGCTTCAGCCAAGTTTGAATAAAAGCAGAAGCTAGGAAGTACCTGATATACAATTAAAACATGGCACATAATTTTTCAGTCAGTAAGATTTTACCTTTAAACATATCTGCTTCGAACAAGTAAGACAGCTTGGCATGTACTCTGGTTGCCCCTTGAGGCAGTGTGGGCACTGTCTGTGAACTGAAGTGGATGGTAAAATTCCCAATTTTGACAGACTAATTCAGCTGTTGAAGTACGTGGTGAGTTAAGATGTTTGCCAGCTTAATTTTGGCACAAACACCTGAGATTCGAACAGGCTATGGTGCCTCGGCCAAGGCTGGCCCAGGCCAGTGGCCATGGCTACACTTGGGCAGCATATTTTGCCTCTGTGCAAGCTCTGACATTGCTCCAGGCCCTGCAGTGCTGGTTTCTTTCATCTCTGGCCAGGCAGCTGTCTGAGCAGTTGTGTGGAAGAGAAGGGGGTCTGCGCTCACACAAACTGAGGGACAAAAAGGAAGGAAATAAATGTGAAGTGAGAAGGAGAAAGCCCAAAGAACTGAGACAGATGTGCCATTCAGAGCTCAGAAGGGAGTCTCTGCTCCTCGAATTATCTTTGATGTTTCAGGCTTGGGATGCTGCATGTGGGTGCCATCCAGCTTTCAGCTTTATTGTCCAAGACACAAAAGCAAAAACTAAAAAGTGGTGGAAGAAAGGGTCTTTAAAAAACACCTCGTTCACTATGGCTTTCCTTTTCCAGTTTCTCTTCATAATCTATTTTCAAACAAAGGCACAATGTTTTCTGTGCCTCACAAGGGAATAAGGAGTATGAGCGAGCTGAGAATAGAGTAGGATGGTTTCCAGGTGTTGCAAATAAAAACCACTGTCTGCTTTTGGGTGACAGTCATTGGGCTGAATTCTTTGTTGTTCGTTCATACTTGGCCAGCCAAAAGGCGTTGACTGAATATGCCTTCAGATATAGGATATGTATCTAGGTACCTATTTATCTTCCCTGCATGCCAGACTGCCTTCTGTCCGTGCCACAGGTTGTTTTGTCTGTGAACAATAAGTTCTAAGTGAGCCAGTAGGCTAATAAATAAGTTATCAGCGTGTAGATGGTAGTTTCTGAAATTTTTGTAACTTGTTCTGCACTGCAGATTTCTTTACAGTGGCTTTTGCATAGTCTTAGAAGTTGTTTCAGAGTCTCCTTCCAGGATCACACAGGGCTGGAGGGTCTGTGGTTTTGGCTTGGACCTGCCAATGATGCTGGGAAGGTCAGGACTTCTGCTCTAGAGTCTGAAATACCTGCTGCAGCCTTGAATGGGACACATGAAAGCCACTTTTCCCTCAGTCTTCAGTTCAGCTCAGTGCTGGGATTGCTGCTCAGTGACTTCCTTCCTGTCTATGCATCCTTACTGTCTCTCCAGGGCCACCACCCTTCCTTCTCTCCCATTCCCTCCGCTGAGTTCACAGACAATGGGGTTTTTTAGAGCCAGGGGACCATCAATTCAAACTTCCAGATTAAGGGACAAATTTTAATAATGGCCTGGAGGCTTTAAGAAGCACTAATACATTAAATGTTGGAAGATAGCAGGAGCAGGAAAATGCTTGATTCAGAGATAAAGTGACCTAATGCTAATTACATCTGTTAAGCAATCCAAAATCATGTCACAAATTGGAAAGGACCTTTCCCAATTAGTAAAGAGTTCATTAAAAAAAGACTAAAAGCTAGCAGGAGATAGAAAGAACTTGAACCACACATATATTTTAACTGGACTTGAAAACAGAAGTGTTCTTGTATCTTAAGGTATTTGCTGATTCTGAAATCTTCAGTGTCTAATTCTGAACAACTGAGGTAAGTATTAGAATCACAGAATATCCTGAGTGGGAAGGGACCCACAAGGATCACAGAGTCCAACTCCTGGCCCTGCACAAGACACCCCAACAATGCCACCCTGTGCCTGAGAGCCTTATCCAAATTCAGACAGGGTTGGTGCTGTGACCACTTCCCTGGGGAGCCTGTTCCAGTGCCCAGCCACCCTCTGGGTGAAAAACCTTTTCCTGATCTATTGACAATTGCAAGAATTATGAACCTGTCTGCTATTCTTTATCCATTTGCTATTCCTGCTTGGGGATACCTTTCTTTCTTGAGGAAGGGCTACTTCCTCTGCATGATAATGAAGAATACGTTAAAAAAAGTTGTTTAAGGCTTACAAGCATACCATGTGATAAGAAAAAGTGAATGGACATGCCAATTATTGTTTCTAATAGAACAACCTTTTTTTTCATGTGTTTAAAAGGACATGAATAAAAGGACAGAATGGGCCTGAGGAGTTTAGATGTCTATTACAGAGGAAATATTTATCAACACAATGTGTAGACAGCAAGTATTTTGTGAATCCCCTTGCGAGAAGCTCTCCCTTTGGAAATTTCCTCCTGTCTAGCTGCTTACACAAGGAGGGCTCAAGGGTTTGCAAGAACTTTTAGTTCACGGATCTTTATATAACTCTCCCCTCCTGTGTCTCTGACAAGTGTCTCTTTTGTACTGTCCATGAGTAATTTTAGTTGCCTTTAGCACAAAGTAACTGCACCAACAGCGAGCCAGACCATGCTGCCAGCAATTAGAGAGACTTGGTTTTTAATAGAGTCAATATCTTGATGTTTTTCTGGACTCCCAAAGAGTTTGTGATCTCTGCTTTTCTCTGCTGTATTTGGACATGCAAGGTGGGTTCACGATGCTAACAAATAAGAGAGACACAAAATTTCATACATTTATTATGCACATGAACAAACACAAGATGTGCAGGCATGACATGACAGGGGTCAGTGTGTGTGTGTGTGTACAGCAGGCTTCAGTGTTGAGATCCTGAGTGCTACTGTAGCACAAATCAGTGGAAATTATTGCACTTAACTAAGGGGTGATAAAATAGAAGAAATCCAGCTCTTCATGTATTACTGTTTGCCTATGATTAAAAAAGAACAGACATGCTGCAGCTGCATGGTAATATATGGTGTAATTCTGCAGTCCTTCTCTGGCCAGACTCAGACACGGATTCCAAGTTTTTAAGCATCCCTAGTTTTCTAGGGCAAGCAGTGGAAACAGGTGGTTCTTAGCCCTTCTACAAACTGGGGTCTATGAGTTTGGGCTATAAATGTAGCCTGAATGGTGGCTTTAAAATCACACCGTTTCACTGTTATCTTGCAGAGTTCAGCAACCCTACCTGATATAAAAACATTAACTGGCACATCTGTGGGCCTGTAGATAAATTCACATCAGCTTCTGGAATGCACTTTCTCTGTTTAACCCTTGGACTGCTGTTTTCTAAAATTGGACACCTTAAAAAATACCCAGATAACCTTGTGATGGTTTCTGATGCGCAGGGTCAGCTTATAGATAATGTCTCTACTATTAATGTATCTGTATGTGTTTTATATTTTGGAACCTTTCAAATTGCAGGTTTTGATCTTAGTAATATTTGTCTTTACACATTTCTAAATGTATAATGCATCTGAAAGTGTGGCTGACAGCTGGGCTGGAAAGTATATTTCTTGCTATTATGTCAAAATCAAATATAGAAAGGTTATGTATCTCACCCAGTATCTAAGGAGAAAATGGAGCTCTGGGACTTCCACGTCTTGCTTTCATATTAGAGCTGCTGTCTAAAGGTCTTTGTATGAACAGTCTGCTCCTGGTGCTGGTGATATAAAAAAGTAGCAGCCTCATGTCTAGACATAATCATCCTCCAAATACAGGTATTTCATTTTTTGATGCCACTTGCACAGAAATCAGAGATCAAAATAAGAAATTTTGATCAAGCAACATTTTGCCTTCAAACATGACTGTTCCCAAATTAAATTAATTCAATTTTAGACGAATCAATTCATGCTTAGCCTGTGGAGTTCTGTTGAATTCAGATTCTCAAAAATCAGCTGGAAAGGATAAAGGTTGAGCAATTATTTTTACGATTGGCTGCCCATTCAATTTCTGTTCCTCTAATGGGATTCTTCAGTGAGTATTCTACCAAAAGGGCGGAAATTGGTTCAGCTAATTCCCCTCTGCAAAAAAGACGGAAACCATAGCACTGTATTTAGCTTCTTGCTTCTTATACAGGTTCTGCCTAAACTCTTGTGCTGCATTTTCATCTGTGTCACTTACTTGAGATAGTTCTGACAGAGGAAGCTCAGCTCTGACTCTCCATTGAGCCACATTTGCTGCAGCAGAACACCTACACATGTTCCTCCGTCCTGTTGCCTTTGGTGAATAAGCTTGAAGCTAAAGATAAACTGTTGCTCAAAGCTCTCCTTGCCTTTGACATTAAGGGGGGCAGTTATTAACTTGTTGCACACTGTTATTACTTCATTGATTTGCAGTGAGTAGCAAGGATTTATAGCGGGTAGGGATCTGGATAAATAGTTACCATGGGGAAAGGCAGGATGTATTTAGCCAGAATCAAAAACCTGCCAAGGATCTCTGGCAATCTGTAATATTGCATTAACTAAAAAAACAAACAAAACAAAACAGGTTAAAAAAAGCCCAAAACAACAACAAAAAACCCACTAAGCAGGCAAGTTCAGAGCAGACTTACTGGAGGGTGCATAGGGCAATAAACAAGAGGTGTCTGAATAAAAACCTTCTCTCAAATATTAGAGAGAGAAAAACTGTTGAAATTAATGACTGCTTGAAGCAGAGGGGAAGCCAATGCAATGGCTCTGGCATGAGGAAGGGTGTACAGGGCAGAAGCTGGACACAAGAACTCGCCTTTGTAGAAACAAGTTATCTTCACTGCTGCTTGACTCCCCACCTGGGACCTGCTGATCATGGAAACACAGCACTGCTCCCCATTTCCAACACAGATTAATGTTATTTTAGTTCATTTATTAGTAGGAAGAATGCTGTGGAGCAGATTTATAAAGATACAGTAGTGCTTAAATCCTGTTAACAAAATGCCTTTGAAAATCAGCTAATTGTGTTCTGACCATTTAATTTCTCTGATTATAACTTGAAATAAGTTACTCCCTACTTAAAATAACCAGTCAAGTCATGAATAGGAAAATTATTTCCTTACCAAATTTTAAGTCCTCTTTAATTATAGGCTCTCACTGGCTTTTGAATGTAGGATCTGTGGAGAGATCAGCACATATTCAGATAAACCTGAACAAAAGGAGGAACAAAGCATGTCATGTCAGAAAAACAACAAACAAGTCTTAATCTTAAAATACAATTCCTGGCTCAGTCTTTACATCACTCCTACTTCACAGGCCAAATTCTGCTGTGATTGGAGCAGATGGATCTCTTGCCCATCAGGGAAGAGGTGAAATAGAGAGAACGCTCATAATCCATGAAAAAGAACAAATCACAACCTGCAAACTCCAGAGGGTGTCACATCCCACAAAAATTATGAGAATTCTCAGGAAATGAAGAGTTATCTCCATGAGAAAGGCCTGTGAGGACTCTGATATTCCCTGGGGTTTATCATTCCTTTGTGACTGTAATGAGGGTTTTGCCAGCCACAGATTTTTTTTGTATTGGCAAGGTTTGCAGTGCCTGGGCTGTAGGAAGTTGTGTGTTCTTTGTCTGCAAGAAAATACAAGAAAGAGCAAGTGCTAGAACTGTTATTTCCTTAATTACCAGCTACATTCAGTTAGACTAAATCCTCTAAAAATAGAATTAATTTTATTTAAGTTATCACAATAGCTTTATTTAATCTAGAGCACATATGAGCCAACCTTATTTAAAAGCTGACCAATCTTTTTAATTATTCATTGTTCTTCAGTTACTTTGTAATGTGGGTGGAAAAACACTTGAAGTTTTTTCCTTAAAGTGGATAAATCCATATTCATCTTTATCTTGGTTTTCCCACTGCTTTTGAGGGCAGTAGTGAGTTTAAACTGTGTCAGCATTTGGCTATGAGTGAATCGTAGAAAATTATTTTAATTGATTTTTATGTTTTGAATAACGTGTTAACAGGAAACCATTGAATTTTGCTTATGCACATAAACAAACAAAACTCATGGGAACGTGTAATGTTAAATCAGATGTTTTACATTTAGGCTCAAATCTATCTAATCACTTCTAAATCCACTTTTGTGTGGCTGCAGATGCAAATTTCCATCAAAAGCAGTGCCAGGGGCTGCAGGGATGGTCTACTACAATATTTTACGACATTTGTCTATCAAGTCTGATTTCTTAGACCCAAACTTCATTTCAAAGCAGAAATGGGTTGATAGAACTCACTGGAATTACACAAAATTCGTCTCACCCCCAAGACCATACACAGGTGAAGGGCAGAAGGAAAGCCTGGGCTCCAGGTTTCCTTTACATGCCCGTGCCCTGAATGGGGAGCCTGCTGGGACTCTGGTTTGGATCAATCCAGTTTGGAGGTGCAGCAATTTAGTTCTTTGCTCCAGGATCCCTGTCGCTCTCAGGAGATGGAGCAAACTCGCAGCAGAGTGGAGTTTGGGCACAGCCCATGTCCCTGCAGGCTGTTCAGTGCCCTGCACGCAGAGCAGGAGTCCCTGTGCTGATAATTCATCAAATTAATCCCCCCTCTTCATGGCCCAAGCACTGTCAAGAGTCATTAATGTAAGAAGGGTTCAGTACTTTGAACTACAGGCTTCACTTGTGATCTCTGCTAGAATCACACACGATGTAAATACTGCAGGAAAATTCAAGGAAAGATAAATTCTCTGCTGGAAAGGAACATTTAAAAGCTATTAATTGAAAGAATCACCAGGGAGGAAAAGATCAGCCTCACTGGAAATGGAAGATGTAAAAGACAAACTCTTTCCATCACTGCAGCTCAGCAGCATGCAGGACTTGAAGGCAGATGTTGTGTGATTTATTATTTTTCTGTGTGGATGGTTCATACATGGTCCTTGTAATATGCTGTAACTTTGCAAAACACATTTGTGCCTTCCCTTTTTCTTTCTATTTTACCTCCTATATAATGACTTGTCTGTGCATTTAATGATTAGGACATTAAAAACTTTTTGCCAGATAAAGAGATGTATTATGAAATACTCCTTGACTCTGTTGTGAATCTCTATTAAACAGCCTCTGTTGGATGTCTGTTAAAATGGGAATATCAAACGTGTAATAAGAAAATAATGCATTTATTATTGAAGCATAATGTAGCTGCTCAGAAGCACTGGCTCTATTTCCTGTGTTGCCACTCTTGCTTTAAAACTCTTGGTAAATTGCTCCAAGTTTCTGGGTATCTATATTTGATTTGTGTCCCATTTGGGGTTTGTCTACTTAAACTATTTATCAGCTTAAAGACTTTTTCTCTGGCTTTCTGTACTTTTTTTTTGGTGCTTTAAAACCCTGGGATCTAAATTTGGGATCCAGGCACTTCAGTAATAGTGACAGATAACTGTAGCAATGTCAGGATTGAAAAAGGCAGTTCCTCTGGCATTTGGCATTTAATGTAATGTCAATATGCTGAAAGATTTTTAAAAAGTAGTCTGAATCATGCTGCTGTCATTCCTGAAATTTCTGTGCCAACTCAAATTGAGAGTGGCATGCACGGCTAGTATTTGGATTGAGAACTTCATGTAAAATTGAATAAGTTTTACCAGAGCCTGCATGAGGCTTACGACCTTCATAGGCATAGTATCAGCTCTCGGTCGAAACTGTTCAATCACTGGTAAGGACAGAGTCTGAGGGATTTACAAGGATGACATTTGACATGACTAAAATATTTTATCAGTGGCCTCTGCAAGAATGTCTTTAAGCACCACTGTCATAAAGCTGATTGCAATGTGAAAAGGGCAAGACAGCAGGATGCAGAAATGCTCAATTCCTCACTACATTACAGCTTTTACAGACCTGCAGTCCTGGGGTCAGAGTGAATTGCAGCTTTGGAGTTGGCTAAGAAAGATACATCCTGAGTCAATGCACGAAGAATTTTTCTTTCCAGACTAGACCTGGAGAGTTTATCATCAGCAGAGACACCAAGAAACTTTCTGTAAGGTTACAGGTAGAGGATTCTGATATTTCAGGAAGCTTGGTATGCCTGCCATACACCAAGGCACTGTTTCATTTAAAGTCCATAGGATTCCATAAAATTTGTTGCAAGAATAGGCAAAGCTGATCACTTGTGGAACAGGATTGCTTCATAAATTCCCTTGGCAGTTTCACTTGGATCATCTGTTCCTTCACCTGCCACGCAGCGCAGTGTGGATCTCACCCACAGCTCTGTCTTTCCCTGATGGGTCAAGTGGCTGCAGTCCCTTCTTTCAGGGGTGCCTGGGTGTCCTGCCTGGGCTCCAGGACCTGTGCAGCAGCATCCTAGAGAGATCTGTCATCCTGAAAATGGGAAGGTTCCGACAGAAACTGAAAATCCCACAAAGCAGCGTCACGAAGCCCAAACAGAACCAAGGGACTCCGACTGAAATGCGCCTGGTCCCCAGGTTAAATACAGTGCAAAAGCAGCCTGGCATTACCAGCACCTTCTGGGAAGCTGGGACACTGCAAGAAACCGCCCAAAAAAATTTTTGGGAAGAACAGCAGCTTCCAGTAGGTCTCTATTGATATGATCTCTCTTTTGATAAACTGGTATTTTTCAGCAAAGAAATAATCAGAACAATTTTATCATCTCTAATGCTGAGCTGGTCCTGATTTTTCACTGTAGAAGACAGATGTTGGTTAGGGCTGTCCACATGTTGAGAAAAAGCACTAAAATCCATTATTTACATTCTATGTTATTCAGTCATTTGCTCTACAGAAAAATCTGGCAAAACCAACCCCATAAAGTTTAATTTTCAAATTTTAAAAATCATGGGTTTTCTCCCTTTTGCGCTGCAAGTTTGAAATCTTTCTATGAGGCTGCATTCACTCTTGGGTTATAAGGCACTTGCTAAATGGAATCACAGCTGTTAGGGATGTAACACCCTACTGAGCCACCCAGTTCAAACCCTCTGACAGCTTATAATTGAAAAGTAATAGAAACAGGCCTTTTTCTTAAGGATCCTCCTGATTCAAATGCTGACAAGTTTGCAGGACTGGTGGCATAGGATTTTGAATTCCCTTAAATAGCTTCACCCTATAGGGAGCAATGTCACTTCTGCTAATGATAGAAAATGAGGTTGGCCGTGTAGCCTGGCGTGATCTATGGTGGAGTGCAACACACTATGAAGTTCTTTAGCCTTTAATTCCACCAAGACTTACAATCCTTACAACCAGAATTCTCTAAAAGTAATGAATGTAGCAGGTGAACAAGGGTGAAAAGGATACAGAAATTATTTCCTAATGACTTACTTAAAATGTTTATTTTAACCTCCACAAGGGACCTTGCTTTTCAAAATTAAGATTCCTCATGAAGAAACGAGCTCTGGAATGGGATTGGTTAAAAGATAAGAAATTATTTGTTACATTCCTAACAGAGGGATGCAGCCTTAGAGAAACAGGTTTAGCCTTCTCTTACTTTGCAGAAGGAATACAATTTGAACTTCATCTAAATGTGCTTTTTCAGAGCCAAATGTGGGTAGACTGCAGTACTTAGGTGTTGCCAGTGAACCTGGATCAGATTTCTTCATCATTTTGTAGGTAACAGCAATGCTACGGGCCAGACAGTGCCACTTCTGACACCTTTGGGACTTATTGCCAATGAAAAGCAAATGGCTTAAATCCAGGAAGCAAATCTGGTGGAAAAGCAAAAATTGGAACAGCATTCAACTCCCCATCCTTCAGCTCTGGCTCTTCAGTAAAACTTTGATTCTGTGAGTGCCAGAAACAAGGCGTGGTCTGGAAAACCAGCAGTAAGAAACCTTTGGTGTGCAAACTTAATATTCTTAAGTATCTGATTGTAAAATAGAAAGGCATTAATTTATTTTTGTGGCTTTTGAATATGAGGGTACTGAGTGATGTATTGAGCAAGCAGTGATGAGCTTGTGAAAAGGCTGGGGGCTGTATTGGTGTGTCTAGAAATACACACAAGGGTGAACAGGCACAGCCATACTCTTCCGAAATGATTGCCAAATTCATGGCTTTTAGAAGAGTTGCTCCCCTAAATTACTGTCTTCAAATATCCTTATATCCTTATCCTCCACATAAATGAAGTGCAGAAAGCAGGATATGTGCAGCCCTGTTGACTGGGCACTGTAATCTCCTGTCACAAGAAGCCAAGGCTGAGAGAGATAATTATCAAATGATCAGGTAATATGGGTCCTCTTTGCTTTTTCTGTCAGGGATTGAAAGAGCCAGAGAGGAGTACAGTCCATTTTTATGGCTTGAATATTCCTCGTTATGAGAGAGTCCTACCTCTTTCTTACTAAAATGGTGCTGAGTCAGGCAAGCCTATGCACCGTGAATCAAAAATATATGAATATTGTTTGAGAAAGATAAATACCCCATTTCCAGTCAAGTTCATGCTTCGGAAGGATCCCCAAGGGGCCAGTCCCTGCAGGACTGAACAGTAGGTTACCACATTTCTGCTGCTGCAGAGTTTCATCCTTAACAAAGAACAGTCAGGGCAAAACCCATACTCTCTTTTTGGATATACCTTCTCCAGCTCAGGTGTATTGCCCTGGATGCCTTCCCTCATCTTCAGGAGACCAACAAACACTGCCTCTGTTCTGTCCCAATGGGGCAGCGAGGCTTTGTGCTAATCCTGTTCATTATCTGCTTATCATTACCTCTGCAGGTCCCTACACCCAAGGCAGAGCTGTGCTTTTCCTATACCAGTGCACAACTCCATGCCAGTTTTCTGTCTTGCTTTCAAGCTTTGTGGGAATTCTAATGGAAGCACTAAATCATTTTGCTGTGGGGAGTGAGTCTGCATTCACCCTTCCTGTATTAAATGAGCACTCTGCTCTGGGACCCCTCCTCTAAACACAACATTTTGTTCATTTTAGGTCTTGCTTCTCTTTCTAGTAAATAGGTACCTTGAGAACTGCTCAGCTGTCATAACTCATCATTCCACAAGACTGGGAGTTTATGATGAATTTGTACAATATTTATATAAACAATGGCTAACGTAGTTGTGCGAATTATTTCCTTCTGTACTAAAGAATGGATTATTAGCATGAACTTGAAATCTGTTAGTGTATGCTTTGCACATTGAATTATCATTTATATACATGAGATATGACTGTAAAAGTCTTCCAGTTATAATCCCTTTGTCTTGTGCAGCACCAGGGATCAGCTTATGAAACACTGGAAAATAAAACCCATTGAGGTAGAAAAAGACCCTTTCCACCTCCATTCTGCCATTCTAGGGACTAAATTACCAAAATCCTGGTGTGTCTGGGAATTTCTTGTTGGTAAGTGGGCCTTCAAGATGGGAGAGTGACAAAGTGGCAGCACGTTATTGGCTGCCTTCTGCCTCCCGTCCTTGGACTATGATCCGGGAAATGCCCATCAGCCACAGCGTATCCTTTTCTGCAAGAATATCCCTTTGGGGCTGTGCCAGCCCATGATGTACCAGAGCAGCCTCTATTAGATGGCTCCGTGCCATGAAACCAAGCCAATCTCCAGCTGAAGACGAAAGAGAGTGCAGAAGATTTAAGGTCACTTTACTTTACCCAAAGCTGTGCCTGCTGAGGGTACTTTGGAGCACAGGGTTGCTACAGAAACCTGGTGACAGCACCCATTAAGTGTGTTTATTATGGGACTGAAAATGGCATTTGAATCATTTACATGGGAGATGGTAACTGTGCTGATGGGTTGTTGCAATTAATTCTGTCGGGAGAATCCACTGAAATGGATTCAAAAAAGGAAGGGTCAAAAGGAAGAATAAGAGTTTGAGGGGGAAGGGAACATTTTTTATTTTTTAGGTTTTTTTTAAAGCATGTTTTCTCTTCAGCGATTGAAGGCAAAATAATTGAAGAATTGTAAAGTGAAGAAGTGGTTTGGACAGGAAAAGAAAGGCAGTGCAGAACACCCGGACCATGAGCAGGGGGAAGCTGTGCAGAGGTGCCCCATGGAAACTCAGGGAACATGAGATGTCAGAGCAGCAAGGTTTGGGCTGGGATTTTTAAAGTGACTCCTCTGTTTTGCACCGGAGCAGATAAGCAATGCTAATCTGACCCACTTTGTTATTTCACTGTAGTGAAGTCCATCAGAAGGTGACTTTACTACAGCCTAGAGCAGTAGTGAAGCACAGGGGTTACTCCTCTGTGGAGGGTGAAGCTCAGAGCTAGGAGTGATCACTGCTTCGGAGACACTGTCCAAAAAACACACCTCTGCCACCATGTCACCTGCCCTTCAGGATGCCTGTGCCCATCTCCACTCAATTCTGACCTCTGCAGTAACAGCTGCACCTGGGAACGAGGGAATGAACCATTTTGGTCAGCACCAAAAAAGCCTGCTTTGGATTAAATATTTACCGAAGTGCTTGCAGACAAAGGGACTGGAAGAGCTTTCTGCTCCACCTCCTGCTGTTTGCACAGTAAATAACCCAGGCATACAGCTGTCCCCTACATGCACAGGTGCTTTCAGTGCAGGAAAGTATAAAGTCTGGTTTTCTGCCTGCCTGGGTGGGCTTCTAAGACATAGATGAGCGAACAGATGAGGAAATATTTAGATGTCTAAGGAAACTTCCACACTTTGCTCACAACACATTCAGAGAGACAGTTCTTCCACAGAACACTTGTGTTTGGAGGAGGAAAGTAATTTCTCTCCAAGTGCCCAAATACTTTGGTAGGCTAAACGTTAGAGTAGGCTTACATTAAAACAGATACCATGTAGCAAAAATTATGTAATTGCCAGGTTGTATGGAAAGAAGTACAGGGCTTGTCAGTCTCGCTGCTTTTCCTTTTAAACTGAAAGCACACCAGGATGAACAGGCAAAACTCAGTGTTTTTGCACGTGGCCTCAATCCCACAAGCTCAAACAGTGCAGCTTTTTCCCACAGTGGCTCTCTGCCAAGGTGATGGGCTACTGCCATGGCAAGCAGTGAAGCAGAAATAGCAAAACCCCTCAGATAACTCACGCAGCACTTGAATTGCTGTTTAAAAACATGTCCTCAATCCTCAAGTATATAGCAAGCTCAGTCAAATCTGTCCAGAGCCAAAATTTTGTCCTGAAACCACTACTGGGACTAAGCTGAGGGTGGCATTAGGAGGTACTAAATATTTATTTGGGGATTCTGATGATGCTGAGCATTTTTTCTTGTGGAAGCTCCTATCCCAGTGACCATAAATGAGGAACAGGACTTGGATGGAGCAGATGGTTCAGCAGATGGTGACTTGCTCCTTTTTTAACCAGGCTTTTGTGTAAATGGAGTGTGGCATGGATCTCTGTATGCTTTTTGACTTTGAGAGTGTGTATGTGTGCTTTTGGGCTTTAATAAGTGTTTAGTTATGAAATCATGCATCATGATGATGGTATGGATTTTACTGGCTTTTTAGAGACTTAGGAAGTTCTTGAAAATGTGGTTTGTTCACTGATTTATGAAACCAACACTGCCTTTGCCAAAGAGGTATTTTGGTTCTGATTTTTAATTGAATGAGACTAGCTACAAGCCTTGACTGTGGGACTGGACAAAGCAAGATTTTATAACAGTCTTTAATTATTTTGTGTCTTCTGGTTTTGTTCCTCCGCCATTTGGCTTAACTTTCCTCACTGCCCAGAGCATTAAGGTTGCAATGAAACTGAAAGAAGTAAGTGAAGAAGGGTGAGGTGTGAGGTTCACTCTGTGAACAGTTCTCTCAAGCTGTCAAAAGTTCTACAGTCCCCAGCACCTAGTTACCATTCCTGTGCTGGAGGTAACAGCCCCCTCAAACCTGCCAGCAGCACTGCTTGTGTGTGTGCTCCCTAACCCATTTTATTCAAAAATTAGGTGAGTTAGTGAAAAAACATACTGTTGAACCATTTCAACTAATGTGCCTCATTTAGACTGATAAAGGTTAAGGAAACGTCACCCAAGCAGCTTGAGCATCAGTAGATCTGAGGCAGCATGATTTCTGACACAGGGAATGTGAAGATTTGTCATGAGGATTAGACTGAGAGTGGCAGGATATTGCACTAGCACAGCTGGAGCAGAAGAGCATGTCCTTTTACTGCCTAGGAGTGGTTAAACCAATACAGTGTCTTCTGTCTTCTTAAAGTTCATATTCCTGTAACTCACCTGTACATTTACTCCTAATTTCACATTATTTCTTAAGGCCACAGAGTGGTCTTCTAGGATCCAGCTTTGTAAGTTGGAATGTAATTGAAGGTGGTTGTCTTGTCTCTCATTTCATGTAAATTCTCCTATCATCTAATATCCTAGTGTCTTGTAATCTTTCATTAGAAAGGGGACTTTTTAACTTTTGGTGTTTGTTCTTTTGCTCGTTACTGTCCCAGGTAGGAGACTGTGGAGGCAGAGTGGCATTTCTGCTGCCGGAGCTCACAGGTTTTGCAGTCGGTTTTAAACTACACTGAAATATATTTTGGGTTCCAAGACAAAAGGCAAGCTACTTGCAGAGTTGTCCAGC
Organism: Gymnorhina tibicen; assembly: GCA_013399875.1. Lineage (NCBI taxonomy): Eukaryota > Metazoa > Chordata > Aves > Passeriformes > Artamidae > Gymnorhina > Gymnorhina tibicen. The sequence continues at coordinate 1,473,267 of VXAZ01004213.1, read as the reverse complement.
TTTCCTTTGTCTCCTGCTTGAAGTGTTTCTAAGCTGAATATAATGAAGATCTATTCTAAGAATTCCTAAGGGATCTCTTTACGCAGGATCTGGAACTGATCCATGGGTTTCAACACTTTAACCAATGCACCGTCTAATATTGATTTCCTTCTGAATTCAAAGCAATTTGTTTTTTTTCCATGGAGACTTTGGGTTTCTACCCTTGGCTGCAGTCCTTGAATTAATATGGAAATTGAGAACATGACTTATGACTAGTCTCACATGCAGGCACAACGTGCAGTCTCATGGAGCCAGGTGTCCTGCGCACAGTCGGGCACTCAGAGGATTCCTCGGTCTCCTCTGGCACCTGGACGACTCACACAGATCTTTGCTCACCCCACTCTGATCTTCTGTCAGAGGAGCAGAACACTAAGTGACTTATTTCTGATCTCTTTTTTACCTTCCTCCCTTTCTTTTGATTGCTCTTCCTCATGTCACTCTGGAGAAAAGGCCAGCACAATTCTCTGGAAATTTTCTTAGGCTGGTGACTTAATAAGGAGCTGATTACAAGCCAGAAGGCAGCTCCATGGAAAGCAGCCATCTCTCCCATCATTAATCCATAGTCACCCACAGGTGACTACCTAGCAAGCCAAAAGTTTCAGATTTACAGCTGAAGCCTTTCTGCTAATCAGCATTTCCAGGCTGCCAATGTGTGTGATCATTGCCTGTGTGAGGCTTCCTTCCTCCCTTGGCAGCGTCAAGGCAGAGTGGCTCTCGCTTTATACCACATAAACCTGGAGGTGAAATACTGGGGAATCAGATGTCCCATGAGGGTGTTCCATGCTGGCATTCCTGGTGTGAGCCTCAGTGTCACAGTGGCCTGAGGAGCCTGTGCTGTGCACACGTGGATGCAGTGGAGCACGAAGAGGCACACGGCACCACGAGAGCGGGGGCACTTGCAGCAGTACAGGTCATCAAAGTCATCTTTTAAATGACACGTGTGCTCTTGTGAATTAGTCACAATGCCAAAGGAGCTGAAACAATTCCTTCTGGACACAAAGACATGAGTTCAGGCAGGATGTAACCTGTTAGGATCATATCCAGCCTCGTTTGAAGGGTAAGGCTCTTGGTGGTGTTAAATGACAATCTGTTCTGAATTTATCCTGCCCATATGTCATCAGTAACAACCTAAAAAACACACCTCTCGTTTTAGATCCAAGTTTGCATCTGTTCCAAGCAAAACATGTGCCATCTTCCTGCATATTCCTAGCAAGTCTATATTAGACAACACAGGAGTAAGCTGGAACAGGAAAAATTCCTTTTGGTATTATGGGAAAATTAATCACAAATGACTGTCATTTTGACCTGGCTTTACGTGAATATAAAATCTCAGTGGAGAGAACACCTCAAAATGCTTCACCATGGTTCCATGATGTGTAGGGTTATTGTAGCTCAGGTACTGTCCCTTAGCAGAAACATTCTGATGCTTCGGCTGTGATTTGTCCATCTGTGTTTCATTGCTGCATCATCCAGGTAAAGAGCATCTTTAAAATAAGGATCCAGGCTGTGAGCAATCCATCCCTGGATACTGAGATGCCAATAGCTGATAAGGTTTATGAGAGGTTATGACTTCAAAGGAATTGATTTATAATTGTTTTCTATTTTTAAATATGCAGCTGGACCTCCAGTATGATCTACAGAAGCATCTGACAGGCTTATATGCTTAATTTACATTGACTAACAACCAATGTTTAGGTGCTTCTGTAAATCTCCCAGGCTGTTTCTCTTGATCTCTAGGCATGTAAATGCTTTGGAAAGCTGAAACAAAAAATTCAGGGCCTGATTTCCAAAATCTCACATCTCCTGTGACAACATTGGCCAGAAATCTAAAATACTCTTTTCTCAGCAGCCTGAACTCTTTCAAATTCTACACGTTTGCTGGCATTATTTGATACATACATTTTCAGGAATTTTAAACTCCTAATCTGAAAGAAGTTAAGCCATATTGTGTAGAAATCTGAAATCGCAGAATATAAACATTCTAACACTAGTATTTACAATTAAATGAGGATTCTTTTTCAGTTACAGAGATGCAGAAGAAGAATCCTCTAAAGTGAAATTCTGCTCTAGATAAATCTTGTTGGTGCTTTGTTTGCTTAGCCTACTAATTTTCTACACTAAATACACTCACTTTACATTTGAAAATATCTTTTATGAAGAGAGAAGTCAGGGACAAAAATCAAACACCTTTTCGTATGTTATTGTCAAGAAGAAAACTTCTGAAAGTTTGACTCTTCAGGCTTCTGGACCAATGCCACCCCTGTGCCTTCAGGGAGACCCTCAAAAGAAGGCAATGAAGATGTAGTGGTTCTTCTGTTGTACAAAGTAGTAACAGAAACAAATTTTCATCCTCTTAGATGCATCAATTCCGGGAGGAATGGGAGAGCAAAAATTTACTTGCAGCATCTAAGTGAGCAGCCATGTCAGACAGCAGCCTTGTTGAACAAGAAGGTGCCATGAGAGCTCATCAGAACAAGCCTGCTTTAAAGGGTTTAAATAACTGTGCTTTATTCAATATTCAGAAGAGATTTGAATTTCCAAATATTTTTCTAAGGGATCTTTCTGCTGAGATAGCACTGAAATTCCAAGTTGCAGAACCAAGGAAGTGTTTTAAGATCCAATTACAATGAAAAAAGAAAGCAAATTATGTCCTACAGAAATGCTGACAGCAGCACAAACCCAGCCACGTTCCCAAGTGCTGCCTTTGTTAATAATGTTCTTTTTTACACTTTTGTGGTATGAGGTTATGCTTGACGAATATTTTGCTGGCATGAATATTAACATCTTTTAGAGTTCCTTCTCTTTTCCCATCATCCCTTCTTCCTGATAGCATGTCAATATGAATCAAAATTAGGCCAAAATTATTTTGGTGATAAAACCTGAGCTGTGTCATAATTAAAGCGATATTGCTGAACTGTGCTGCACTTTGAAACATTCTGCCAGCTTACTGAGAGTGGCTGAAATGTGCTGCACCATTTCATCCATCTGCTTCCCAAACCACAAGTCTCCCTAGTAGGAGAGATAGAGAGAAGCTACGAATTCCTCGTTGTTTCACAAGGCTATAGTTAGGGCTGCAAGCTCCTATTTTTGGACACTTCAGCGACTACTGTGAGAGTTTGTGTGATAAGGAAGGGAAAATTCACATCTTCCCAAATTAGCAGCCTCTATGCATCCATTTTCCTGCTCTTTGTCCCATTTTGTACAAGACCAGCTGCCCCTGAAAGGGTACAAAGGAAGCTGATATCTGAATGTACCCAGTGCGACGTGTTGTAGGTTCTAAATGGCTCCTCAAAAGAGCTTCAGGGTGTCTAAGAGCATTAGGGTTATAGTTTGGCCTGCAATTTATTCTGCCTGTTTTGCCAGAAGTTCAATGGTTTTCTGATGTTTCTTTAAAACCCGATAATACAGTCAGAAATATTTTTGGGAGAACTTCATAATTCAATCGAAAGTAAGGAAATACTCAGGAAGTTTGAAAGTCCCTATTTTCATATATTCAAACTCCAAGTTTAGATTTTAAAATCACAGCAATTTGATTTCATTTTAATGAGATTAAAGGATATTTTAAAAATTGGTAAGAACCTAGAAATGGCTTCTTATTAGATGATAAGAACATATTAGTGTGACTTGATCCACAATAAGATTTCCTAATTCAAAATAACCCAAATGCAACTTAAGCTCAATTATACATGAAAATTACTCAAGGAGTGTAGAGTTGAAAATTTTTTCAATAAATTATGTATAAAATTGAGCCATTCTGCAATGTTGCTGTCACAAATGCAACATGTCAAGGACACCACATTAAGGAAAATTGTGGCTGAATACAGAAAACAGAAAATATAATTAATTCTGACTGCTTTTAGACTCACATTTTTTCTGCCCGATTAAAATTTAACTGAAATAAATTTAAAATAATGGGGAAAGAAGTGGCCCAGAAACCTAAGCTTTGTGCACTTGCTGAAACTTTCTTCCTGTAGTTGTGTTGACTTCAAATGGACCAGAGCTGTAAATGTTCCAGCAGGTAAATACGGCATTTTTGTAAAGGTCTGAGTAGGAAAAGGTGAAGAATTTAGTCTATCCTGGTAGAGCACAAAACACTCAGGAAGATGCCCAGGCAGGAATAATGATGCGATGAAAGGAGCAGTGCCAGTCCAGCTCCTCCCACACTGCCAGAGCCTCTTACAGCAGACAAGGTGTGTTTCCAACCCAACTCACACACTCCAGAACTTCTTCCCCCCCAGCCCAGCCTCTTGCAGTGAGATTTAGCTCTTGGTAATTCAAAATCAACACGGCTGATTCCACTGACACCTGTGTTAATAGGTGGGGCCAGTCAGCTCTCCCTTCTTCCTTATCAAACAGGAGCAGTGCCAGGGGTTTGTTGGGGCTCACTCTGTACCTGAGAGGAGGAAAGAGCTTCGTGGCAGAAACAAAACCACCTGCGGTGAGGACGAGCTGCAGCCTAATTAAACTTAACTGTCCCCAAGTGCTTTCTTGAGAATAGTTGCTCAAAATTACCTAAACTAATCCACATTCTTAAAACCCCCTGAGGTTTTGTTTTCCTCTCGTTTATTAGGATTCTACCTTTCTAATTCCCATGATTGTGATAATGTTGCCTTTGATTTATGATGAGGAATCTGCAAGCAAAATTTGGCCACTGAGCATTAAGGCTGAAATGCTCATCTTCAGACAGCTCTCAGCCTAAGGAATGTTTTCGTCTCTTGCCCACTAACATAATCACAGAGCTCTCCATCTGATAGCACAAGAAAATTTCAAGCTAAACCCTCTATCAGAAGTTTTTGAGAGTAACCAGAGTTAGGCAGTGAAAACAAAAGTTCACACTGACTTGTACAGCAGATTCAAGGCCCCAGAAAGAAAACGAAAAAACTTTCTTGTTAATGAGAAAATATAATTGTCTATTTATATAACTCCTTTTTTATTCCAGAGAACCTCATCAGTTTGGGCTGACCTTCTCTTTCTCCCTATTTGTTCACCACTTACATATTTTCTGTGCAATGTCTCACAATTAAGGAGACTGCAAAAGCAGAATTAGGCCCTTTCTAAGTGAGTAGCAATCTAACTATAAATGAGTAATAATCTACCACTTAGAAAAAGCCTTTAAGAGGGCAAAAGAGCACTGCAGTGTTGTATAATGACTGTCACAGCTGAGTTCAGGACAAGAGGAGGAGATCCCAAATGGAAAAGGGAGAATTTAGGGGCATGCATAAAATGAAATAAGAAACATGCAGTTTGGCTGTGCTGGCATTTCAATATCAGCACGTAATAGAAACTCATTGCAAATTTTCAGGAGGGCTTTTTTCCTTTGGAAAATGCTGATAATGTCAACGTCGAAACCTTTGGCTGGACTGTGTTCTACGGCACTGCCCTCCCCAGAAATCAGACAAGGCAGGGAATTCTGCCACATCCTGCACTGACCAGGCCAGAGCTCACCCTTTGCCCAGCTGTGTTTTTTCCCTGAATTTCAGGCACGGAACAAAGACCCGTTCTGTATGCCAGAGTACAGAATTACTCTTGCCTCCCTTTCCCAGGCCACTGTGAAAAAAACAGTGTAGGTGCTCACATCCCCCATCTCACATCATCACCACGTTGTCCTGTGCCATGTGGGCACATCCACATGATTCCCCACATGGGCCCATGTGCTCCAAGGAGTTCTGTGTTCTTGGGAACAAACAGAATTGGCCTGACACTAAAGAGCTGCTGGCCTGGAGAGTTTCATACAGATGGACCAAAAAGCTGCTTCTCAGTTACTGAGAAGTTGAAGGGACTTTTCTCCCAATTGAGTAATAAAAATAACAACAACAACAACAACAACAATAATGTTTATCTTCACAGGAAAAGTTGAAATTTGTATTTCCACCAAGAATTTTTGTTTGTTTGTTTAAAAAGAATAAAATGTTATTTTCTGCAAGAATTATTTCTTTGGTCTAATACCACAAAATTGAGCTTCTGTTTTTCTAACAATGAAGTCTGCAGACTTTTAGTGTTTCCAGAAATTCAGAGACCTTGACCACGCATGTGTTTTGTTTAACTTCAGAAACAGATTATGGGTTTTATGAAGCCTGATTGATGCATATACTTGGCCCTTGTCCTTGTGTTTCATTTCATTACTATTCCATTCATTTTCCCATGGTTTTAATGAACATATCATTTATGGCCCTACTTTTATCACAGAATTGCAGTGGTATAATTTAATATATGAGTTTAATCTAAGATGGTTAAACCATTGCAGAAAAACTCAGGTGTCTTTTAGTTCATTTTGAGAGGTTTACTTTGTTTCATTTTATGTGAAATTGTTAGAAGTATTTTAATCTAGTTGACAACAAGCTACTCTTCTCAATAAATAATAGGGTATTAAATCTTTTGCTTTCCTGTAATTACACTGGTAGGGAATCTGGTTTATCTTATATGAATGCTGCTTGCTCATATAATCATCCTTCGTGCTCCAAAATTGTGAAGAAACCTATAGATTCTCTTGTTTCTGGTAATCTATTTGAAAACCCTTGGCACTACGAAATAAAACAGCTGTAAAAAAACCATTTTATCTGCTTGGCTGCCAATTTTCTCTTTAGGTGAATCTGAGCAGTCATGTAAAGGATGTTTTTTTCCATTTCAAACATATATGACAGTGTCCTTCTGGACCTTTTCGTAACCAATACAAGATTTATCTAAGCATTGTATTCTGCCCTTGAAATGTGGGTTTATACAGAGGTAGCACTTCTAAAAGCAAAGCCTGGTGCCATCTGCATTACCAATCCCCATCCAGCTTTTGTTGAGGACCTCTGATGCAGCTCTTCCTTGTTCTCTTACAGCCTCAGGGTCTGGCAATTGAGAACATAATGGAGAAGGTAAAGTGGAAGCAGTTGTGACCTAACTGGTTTATGGACACCCCTGAACCCATTCAGTTTGCTCATACAGAATGAACAGTTTGTAGGAAAAAATGGAGATGAGAGACAGAAAGAGGATAAACACAGACTTATGCATCCAACAAACTAGAAGAAATTATTTTTCTATTTCTCAGCTGAAAAGAGTTCAGTTTCTGCTTAGTGGGATTCTCTGTGCACTTTGATCAAAACCACAGGAAACCACTAAAAAGAATAGAACTCTTTCTCAGCACCCCCTGTTACTCTGACTGGCTTTGATCTCTGAGGCAGCTGTTACGTGCAAACTTTAAGAAGTAGATGTGTAGTTAATAGCAAGGGAGCCAAAACTGTGAAACTCTGAAGATGTAAGAATTTTTGATGGACTATAACTTTATCTCTTCAACACAAACACTAATATTTACTAGTTTTATATAACATACCTGGCACATTAGCTTCTACGTAGTTCAGGAGGATAAATTCCCATGGCAATGCCAGATGCTCATTTTGAGTATCTGGGTTCTTGGGGACCCTGAATTTAATTTTCAGGTTATGAATTGACCTGAACATCAGTAATTTCTCTTTGAAATTCTTCAACACATCAAGGTGTTGCAGAGGTTTTGAAATCTGCTCTTTCCACTGAGATTTCTGATCCACTGGAGGGTTTTAGGCAGGTGATTTCACCTCTGTGTACCTCAATTTCCTCATCTAGATATTGAGGACCATCATACTTCTGTATATTACTTTGAGACCTAATGGTTGCAAGTGCTTTACAAAGACAGTAATATTTTTCTAGTATTTTTATTTTTCTACAATACCTCCACCTTGTTAATTAAAACAGTTTGGTTTTATTCCAAAGTGATAAGAGACTTAAAAGAAACCGGGCAGTTTGTGGATACATGAGATTCACATTTTTGTTATGTAATTATTTTTTGTATGAATTTATACATCCCTTTGGGGATTTCCTGTACAGAAAGCCTTCCTGAAAAGTTCAGAGCTCTAGCCTCCCTTAGGCTGTAAATCTGCTTCATATCTCTGTGCAACAGGTTAGACTTTGGGCATCTAATTGTATTCTTAGAAGCCTGTTTTAATAATTTCAGAGCACCAATTATATTTTTAATATTTTAAAGATGCAGACTATCAAAAAGCCAGATATTAAAGCACCTAAAGAAAAAAATATCTTGTGTGTCTCCAGCAGACAGTAATCTCAGTCAAATTCTAGCTCTGAGTCGGGTAAGATTCGCTCTGTTCCTCTTTGCAGCCAGCGGAGAGGCAGATTTTGCCTATAATTAGATCCGAGGAGCTGGACTCCTGTTAAGAGTTTGCTCATGAGCAAGAGAGGTGAGTTCTTGTTGTTGGCATCTTTGCTTTTCACAGCTGGAGCCCAGCATTAACAAGATGTTCTGGAGACAAACAGTGCCCTGGTGACACGAGAGGGAGCAGGAACAGCAGCAGTGATGTCCCAGGTAACCCTCCCTTAGCCTCAGGCTGCACTGATCAATCAGCAAGGACCTGGAGAGCCGGCAGCCAGGAGAGTTTGGCTCTTCATCCCTCTGTGATGATTTATCCTCTGCCTCATCTCTGGTGTGTTTTAGTTTCGACCTCATTAGATACGTGACTCAAAGCATTTAAGCATTAGAGCCCAGGCATACAAACAACTAATAGCAGATTCATAAATGTCACCGGCTGGTCTCCTCATTGTTGTGGCACACAAAAGGCTATTCTGAACTCTGGATTCCTCAAGGCACAAAATCAATGAGTAAAATGATTTAAAAAATATGAGCCTATAGAGCTTTACCTCCTCGTGGTTCTTGTCAGAGTAAAATGCATTAGTTCCCTGGGGAACTGTGGGAATCACACTAATTTTCTCAGGAAAAGAAAATTTGAAAGCCCTCAGCAAGAACTCAGGAAATGGCACTTTGCATTTGATGCTTGGCCACAATAAAAATATTTATTCAGTGGAATAACTGTAAGAGAACATTTTAAGAGTTTTTCTATATACATTTTTCCACCCAAACTCATGTCAAACTGTCAACCACCTGAAATACACATTACAAAAACATGTCCAGAAAGTACAAGGAAACGATTCTTTGAGATACAGGAAACTTCTGAGTTGCGCTTTTTTTTTTTTTTTTGCAGTTTCCATTGTGATATTTGAAAGTTCAGATGTGACATTAATGATTTGTGAGGGTGAACTGGCCAGCAGCTCACAAATGACTCCTGAATTTGCTGTTCCAGGAAACATTAGGCAAAGGGAAGCAGCAGAGTCTGTCGAGAGTTCAGCTGTTTGATCTGCTGCCTGGTAAAATCTGCAGGCTCTATGCCCTGCTCTAACCTGTTTCCTATTACTTGTAGTTGAAGCTATTTTTGAGTCGGTCAGCAATCATATATTGTGCTATTTGCCACAGATCTAATTAAAATAATACTTTTTTTTACAGGATCTAGTTATGGTACAGGATCTAGTTATGTTTGTTCCTTGGAAAAGTGTTTGCCTGAGCTGAAATAGGGATAACCTGCAGGCCACAGTGTGATACATTTCAGCCCTACTTTGCCATCTAATACCAGACTCCTGAGATTAGCTTTTCTCAAATGATTCTTTTGCTCTAAGCCACAGGCCTCAAATTCAGCAATGAGCTGGAATGGCTGCTGGCTGAAAAAGTTATCACTGATACAGATATCCACTGAAACTGGATTTTAGAGAGAACATTCAGTTTATACAGAAAGGAACACCAAATTATACCTCATTAGTCATGGGTACAGTTTCATGTAAATGTTTTGAAATAAATATAATTGTGAGCGAATGCATTTGGGCTAAATTCACTGCTGTCCCAAGTGCTGTGACTTCAGTAGAGTTTGCTGTCATCAAATTCTGACCTTCCCATACCAGTATTATCAGAGTTGTGGAGAGAGATGTAGCTTTTGGAATCCGTGGGGATTTCAGCCTGTTTTGAGGAGAACACAGCAAAACACATTCAGAGAAAGATCACAAGAGAATGCAGAGGCCATTCCTTAACAATGCATCCCTGTTCAACATCACTATCCTTGATCCAGAGGCTTACAGATTACATTATCATATATCCTGATCTCTCCTGATTTCTTATGTCCTGTGCATGATGAAATCTGCAGGCTCTGTTGTTGCATCTGACACAGAAGAGAGTCCCAGCCAGGAAGGAACTTCCCATGCTCAGGTGTTGCAAGGGGCACAACTAAGCCACACGAAGAAATGGAGAGCAGTGAATGTTCTCTAACACAACGTTCCTAAACTAGTGAGTCTGCCTGGGAAGGTGGTGTTGTTCTTCATTACCTCAGATCTGGTACCTCACCAAAGTGGTTTGGCTGCTGTCAAGCTCTCAGTGCAGTGTGCACTGAGGGTCCAGCGCTGGTCACAGTGATGGGTTCTCCTCACAGAGCACCAGCTGCCACGGAGAGCTGCCTGCAGGATTTCTGCATAAAAGCCATATCAAAATTGAAAGATATATCATAGATCAGACTGTGTATTGATGGGAGAATCCTGAATTATGCCACAGCCCATATCAGGCCACGGGGCAGGAGTTCCCAGGGAACTGGGTGACAGGAACCAACCACAGGTGTCACCCAGGGTGGTCACATTCCAGGAGCAGCTGCATCGCCCCAGCTCTGTGGAAGCTGTGGGCTGGGATTTCTGTGCTGCATCACCTCGAGGCACAGCACAGGAGATCACCATTCGTTTTTCTCCCCCGGTGTTTGGCAAAAAACAAATAATAGCTGGAAGTAAAATGGTTAGCATAGGTTTATTACCTTTGAGGGAAACAAATCACAAAAGGGTAAATTGAAACTAACTGGGTTGAACACAGGGTAAATCGATAGGATTATACCAGGTTCACAAAAAGGGAGGACTTTCTTCTATTCTGCGACCTTTCGTGAGGACAAGTTTGAGGAAACACACAAGAATGAGGAGAGAAGATTCCGAGCTCTAGCTAAATAGCAGTAACCAGATGTTTTTAGCAGGTGCTGTAAGCCCTAAACAGTGGAATTTTGCAACATGGAGCCTTTTCTGTCTAAATCCAAGGATAGGCTAGACTAAGGCCAGGTAGATGAAGGTGGCTATGGGCACAGTTTCCAAAGCTCAGTGGCATCTCATTTGCTCTAGTGGGAATACAGAAGGAAAATTTCTTTTCAACAGATATCTAAGAATAACCCCCTCAAACAGATTTTCAGGCTTCTTTTTTTATGTAGATATTAAGCAGAAGTAGTTTATGACTACTGAAACAGATTTTGCTATTAGGAATTTGCATTTTAAGTTGAATTGAACTGGGAAAAAATCCCCTTTAAAGTATTTTCCTCTATTTTTAATTCCCATTTTGAATTTTAAATTCTTGATTTCAGGTCACCTTCCAGGGCAGTTTATAGTATGGCTTCACAGTGTATTGTAGCAATGACTACAGCTGCAAGCTTGCCAGACCTATTGCTGCAAGCAGCAGTTGCTGCCGTATCTACTCTATTGCTAAAAACTGATTGAAATATGAACTACAAAATGATGACTATGAAATATAAAATTGTCATCTGTGCAGTGAATCATACTCATTTTCATAAATATCTGTTCATATATACACCAAAATTGCAGATGTTTCCATTCTTGAAATAAGATTCAACTGCTATGATACCTTTTAATGTTGCCAAATAGTTGTTTGTTTATTGGAGCTAATGGTGAGTCAAGAGTAACATCAAGATGCAGTTTGGTAAGTGGACGAATGCTGGGTTAGAATAAGGTGATTAATTGTACAGGAGAGATCACTTGTGGCTCCTGGGAAAAAACAGTCACTAAGAACAAAGAGAAAGAAATAAATCCCATGTTAATGAAACCTCCTGCATGTGCTTTGGATGCATTCTGGATTAGTTATGGAAAAAGCATAGAAAGAAACTGGGAATCAAGTCTGTTTCTTGGAGGTCTTAGAATCTTGATGAAATGCAAAAAAAAAAAAATTGAATTCAACCTGGAAAAATGCCAGTTAATCTCAAGGAGAAGAGCTCATGTTGTACATACTCACTGTGATGGACAAATCTGGGAAGGAGTAACATGAAGGACTGAGAAATTGTTGGAATGCCTGTGCTCATACAGCATGAATAATGAGGCATTGTTCATCTCCATATAACTCTGGCAGAAGAATACACGTGTTTCTAGGTAGCTCATTACAACAAACAGATTGAAAGTCATTCATTATAGGGCAGAAATAACTAAGAGGGATTTTTGTATAGACAAAAAGGGAAGGTTGAAATGGATCAATATTTATAGGCTGGTGAAAAGAAGGTTAAGTGGTTGAAAGCAAAGAATTTGCCAACAGTCTACAAATGGGATAAGGAGCAAGAAAGAAGAGGGATTCTTCAGAATGTTCTAAGACAGAAAGAAGGAAGAAATTAAAATTTAAGCTGAATAAAAACTCTGATACAGAAATGAACTTGTAAAAATCTCCCAGGGAACTATCTGAACCTCACTGCTTGAAGAATTGGACAAAGTATTGACTAAATATATTTCTGGGAATAATTCATTTCCATTAGTATCAGGACATGACCTTCTCACCAATTCCCATTAATCTGCATTGTGTAAGTGCCTTATGAGGCAGCAGCAGGGACTGGGCTGGCTGTTAATGCTTGGCTGGGGGACAGCAAACTCCAAACAAGTGCAGTTCAGATCCATGACAGGGCCTGGGACCAGTCCTATCTCCCAGATGAGTCCGTATAGATCTACATTTAGTGAGTAACCCCCAAAGACTTTGAAATTCACAAGTCATTTGTACAGAATAAGATCTAAAGTAATTAACTTCTTTATCTATAATAACTCCAAAGTGAAATGAGATTTGAAAAATAATGTTTGTCTTTCTTGTTGGTGAGTTTGCAGATTGTGGCTTTCCTTCTGGATTGACTCTTTGATAACTCAATGACTTTCTGTTCTGGTCCTTAGGGATTTTCCTCATGGGAGCACTAAGTGTCCCACTGTTTTTGCCTGGTCTTCAGACAAAGCTCCCGACTGTCATTTTCTCATTCCTCTTTTGCCATACTGTGCCAGTGGGACCATCTTCACCAAACAGGCTCAGTGTCTTCCTTGGGAAGGAGCAGTCTCCCTGTGGGTTAGATGGGTCTGTCTAATGTGGACCTCTTTTAAGGAATATTGTTAGACTGAAAATGCCCAAATCAAATATTTACTGTCCGTTGTAACCTCCCATAGTACTCATATCCCACGTCTAGTTCAGGCAGGTTCAGATAAAATTTAAAGCCTCCAGACTGTTCGGTATCATATGTGAAAGTAGTTGTGACCTCAAATCACAGATAATGCAGATAAAAAGTACTAAAAGCCACTGCTGCACCCGGCACTGACAGCTCTGTTGGAAGTCACAGTTAGGTGTGTCACCTAAAGATGAATCAAACAGATTTCCCACAGGAACCTTTGCAACCTAATAAGAAACATAAGGGGTGTGTGTGGGGGAGTTTTGCTGTTTGTGTTCATATGCCAAGACTACACTGCACGTTCACATTCACATTATTAAATTTAGTAAATAAAAGTCTATGCAATTATATCCAGAATCATTTGGGGTGAGTAGCACAGAGCAGCACAAAAGAGCACCACCTCTCTGGTGGTTTTGTGTTCTAGGACAGTTGAAGAGACTGTTTTCATAGATGGCATCTTTTTAGTTTTCCAGTATGTTTTGCCCTGTAGAAATATCCTCTGGTGTGTTTTGTTGGGGATTTTTTTAATGTCACTGTGGGAGTACAGTGTGTGCCTGGGAGCAAATAATGACTCTTAAGATGATTAACATGTTATTAAACTCTGGGATAATCGCTGTCCTGTCAAGTGTCAGCTTGTGCATTTCATCAGCCCCATGTGACAGTGCCAGACTGCTCATTGCTTTCTTTGACCTAGGGAGAGTATTTTTCATGATCAGCTGCTGAATGTGACCGCTTTGGAACTGCAAACAGCAGAAAGAAAACAGAAGTGGGTAAACATTACTAAGTGACCCAAAAAAATAATACTGTTTTTATACCAGTTGAAGCAAGCCTAAGCTGACTTCTCATGTGGCAGCGTATGTGTGGGACTGGTAACAGTGAACAGTTGGGGCATAACAAAGTGTGAACTTTGCAAGAAATACAGATAATTCTGCTTTTCAGACTCCTGATGAGTCACATACAAGCACCTGCATGATGAAATGGACTTGTACCATCTGCTGCAAGTGCTTTTGCATTGGCCAAAGAGCTAAGCCCAAGTTTATGCCATGGCCTTGAGTACATGTACTTATGGAGTTTAGTTGGATGAGTTAAGGGGTTTAGTGGGCTGAGCTCAAGATCAGCTTTGTCACTGCCAAGAACTGCTATGAAGAAAACTAGAAGTGAGGGCCTGCCCCTGCTTTCCCTAGGTAGTTGCTGTTAAGTTGAGGGTTTAATATAATTTTCCCCGTGTTATTCTGCAGCCCTGTTGCAGTTGTGTCTGCACTGAGCTCTGGTCTCCAACTTGATCCTAGACCCAAACCTACCAGCAGGCTGTCCAGCTGGAGCTGTCTCATCACTGAGGGGCCACTGGGCAACCACTGGGCTGTGTCTGACCCTGATCACTGTCCCCAGCCCTGATCCTGACACTCCTGTTTTGCTCACCATCCGGCTTACCCTCTCTTCCACACGCAGATGGCCTTTGCTGCTCTTGCTTTGTCAGTGTTCTGATTTCATGCATCTGAGTAACTGGGTTAACTCTGCTTGGTTTGGGGCTTCCAAATAAAATAAGTGAGGGGCTGTAATAATAATTGCTTTCCAAGGTCCCTCATGTTGCATAGTCAACAACTGAAGTCGAACTTGTAAGTAATGGTGTATTTTACCCCAGCAGAGGAGTGAGACCAAAGGCAGATAAAGATACCCTGTGAAGTGGTACATTCAAACTGCAATTCACCTGCTGAGAGACTTTGATTTCTACCACCCTGCTGCTGCCTCTTTTCAGCTGTGAGAGCCGCTGTACAAGAGAATAGTGCCTTTCTCCACTGAAAAATTCATTTGTTTTGTTTTTTTGGGTTTTTCCAGGGAGCCAGAATTTAATCACTAAGATGTGCCATGCTGCTAAGCTGTGTGACAGCTTGATGCACCGAGGGATGCTCCCCACTGAAAATGTAAACAATTTCTGCTGTATATTTTTCCACCTAAGGAATCTATAGATTTTTGCTAATAATGGTTTTCCTTTTTTCCTGTTACAAAACAATGCCTGCATTATTTCCAATTACAAAAAAAGTGTCTGCATTTCCATTCTGGTATCAGTGAAGCTAAACAGCTCTTGTACTCTTATCTTACTTTACAATATATTTTTCTGCTCTGTGATCATTATTTTAAAGTACAAAGCAATAATACGTTTTCTTTGGGGGAAAAAAGGATTTGTATACCAGACTAGCCAGGCTGCTGCTTCTAACACGGCTATTAGAGACCAAAACGACAGTTTCATCTCCCAGCTGTGTGAGGTGCAATTTCTGAAGTTGAATACAGAGGTTTATGGTCCATTTTAGGTACCAGCAGGAACTGCTGCTCAGAGCCTGCCATTACATCTTAGAGTTCCACAATAGCCCTTGTTATATTTTGATACCTTCATTTGGTCTTGCTGGAAATATTGTGTATCCTAATCGACTTTCCCCTATCCTTTCCCTGTCATGTATCCTCCCTTTAGGTGCTGCTGGTAGAGTGGGGTTTTTTTGACAGCGCTTTGCCACAACTGATTTGTCAAAGACTGTCTACAGTTTCTAACGACCTGACCCTGTAAATCGTCCTTACAAGAAGGCACTTTTAACTCTGGGTAGGGAAGGCTTTTCCTTTTATTTTGGCACTCGATGCCAAAATAACCCTCACAGTCTGGGGAAAACCCCTTCCCCCTTTTGAAATCTCCAAACCTCTTCTGGATTGCAGGAGCCAGAACGCTCTTTGGATGCTGAACGTTATTTAAATTCACCAGTTTTGAAGAAAAATCATTCTTCATATTTTTTAGATGTACTTTGTGATCACTCCTAGCACAAGGCAGGCTCTTCCGTCTTTAAAGAAGTGATGTGCTAAATTTGCATGATGAGATTACAAACCAGGTTAGAGAGGTGAAGAATAAAAAATAATAGCAGGCTGCATTGGTGGACTTGACAATAATCTGTTTTCCTGGCTGCCACTAAAATTTCTCAGGGGCCTGTTCTGGTGGTGGTGGCGGGGGGGGCAACCAGGCAGTTCAACCACATCAGCTTGAAGTGTTACTTTTCAGGACCAACCTTTTCCTGGGCTGTTAACCTTCTATTTAAACTTTCGATTGCACATACGGTATCTGGCACTACCCAAGCCTTACAGCACTTTTGAAAGTGCTACATCATTTCCTTCCAGCTTCTCAACTAAGGAAACATTGTATTGGAGCTTTGATTAACCTCGCTGTCAGCGAAGATACAGATTAGAACTCGAGTAGCCTGAATTGTGCCTATAAGGATTTCGTTGATGCCTTTTTATAGACGGTGTGTTGACATTTTGTGCAGATGGAAAAATCTGGGTTTCTTTCTCCCACTTACTGTTCTCCTACACTCGTACACACAGTCTCCCATGTATATATTTGCCAGTTGTAGGAGGATCATATCATCAGAATTACAGGAGGGGAGTTTAAAACACCAGTGGTTTAGATTTGTGTGTTTATTTCTCACTCCCAATCAACTCAGCACAGAGCTACACCTGTTATTAGTTGCAACAGCAAAAAATTTCATTTGCATAAGCAAGAACTTAATTTGTGGTATACTAATTATCATCCATTCTTAGGCCAGAATCACAAAGGTATTTAGATGCCTAACTTACGGTTTTTTGATACCTTCTTAGGTACATTCTGTGACTTTAGCTGCCAATATCTTAAAAAACAGAATTTGGTATCAGTGTCATAAAATGTGCTACAAAAGAGAGATGCATGGAATGCATAACTTGCATTTCAGGTTGTCTCTGTGTTTGATTTGGGGCACAATACTGGAGGTTGGGGGTTTGGTTTGATTTGGGGTTTTTTGTAAGAGAGCAGTTCTGGTCCTTGCTGTACTTTTAGCAGGGGTCCCTTACTTCTGCTGTAAGTCATGGCCGTTACCTGCACATATACACGTCTTTATTTCACAGAAGGTTTTTTTTGTCATATTTCAGGCTCCCTCCTCCTGTTTCTGCTTTAGATTTTAATCTGTTTCAGAGGCTCTGTTCCCTGTGATTATGTATTTTATTCAACTGCCTTAATAAGACAAGAATTGAGAGGAAATCAACAGCTGCATATTTCTTATATTCCAGAAGCCCCAGCCAAATCATGTCTGGACTTTGACACTTGATTGCACTGATATGTTTTGATTAAATCATAATTATAGACAGTAGGGCAAGCAAAGAAAGTTTAGTTACCCATTTCTGCCTTTCATGCTTGACCTGAAACCTGCTGAAGTCAGTGGGAGTCCACAAAGTCTCCATCCAAAATCCCTCAGAGGCACAAAACTGCCCATTAAAACCAGTGGCAGCTGGTTTTGTCTCAGCCTTTGTAATTTCTTCACTGAGCCAAAAGGCAGACTGGAACACCAGGTAACAGGTTTTACGTACAGACTTTAAAAGTTTTATGGCAGAAAATGGAAACCTCTAACAATAAATTACAAACTTATAATTATTAAGTTCAGAGCAGATATCATTTTTTTTTCATGGCTTGTTGATTTACTTGCGACTCATTCCAGCTTTCTGGATTTAACACTGTGAGGAATTCACCAAATGTTTAAACAAACGAATATCATATACATACATCAGTTTTGCATTTCACTGTTCTATCTGGCCTCTGCTTTTGGTTGGTAGGAAAAACAAACCTGATCTGTTGAGAGACTAATGAATATCTACTTATGGCTGTTACTTACTGGAATTATATCGACCAGATAATTCTGTAATTAACTTCTCTTTCTGTTTCTAAAAGTGTTTCTTAATCACTGTATTTCCAAACAATTCTTACTGAGATAAAAATTAATTGGAAATCATATCACACCAATTCAGCTTATCATTTTTAATGAGAGTTTCACCTGCTAAAGACAAAAATAATTTTGCTACATTTTATTTGTTTTCAAGGTATACTCATGCATTAAATGGGAGCAAACACGAAGATAACTAATCTGTAGTGTGAATTTGTATTGCCAACTGTTTAGCTCTTCAAAAGTTAATTAAAGCAGTCTCAACATTTTAGTTTTAGTGTAGTTTAAATAGTGACAAATTTAGAAGAAATAAGGAGGTTGCTACATAAGTCTCTGACAATGGTTACATGCTTGGTTCATTGCAAGCAATTCAGAAAACAACTTCTGATAGTTGTACATTGCTCTTTAGGCAGTATTTATTGCACATGTTGCACAAATAGAATGTTAGAGAAACTGACCATGAGATGCATAAATAAGCAGGTTGTTTTACCAGAAATAGAAGACCTCCAACTGGTTTAGATCTTCAAAATATTTTTAGAGACTTCTTTGAACAACTTCTGAAAGTTCACACATGTTCTGTGACAGTTATAAAGATGAAAATTCCTGGGAAAAGAATTTTATAATGAAAACGTGAATACTGCTCTACTACAAACACGAGACTTTAATAACAAAGAGAAGTTGCATGCTTAAAGATCTCCTTGTAGTACTTGCAGCCTTGAGGTCAAATATTCACACTGTATTTTGCTACACCATGGAAGTGTAATTTTGGGCTCTAAGGCTGTGACCTACTCTGCTGACTGGAAAGTTTTGCTGCTGCTTTAAGGTACAATCACTCTAAAACTTGAAAACCAGCATGAATCTCCCTTGCTATAAGGCAGGAGATACTGCCAATCTGTGGAGTGTTAGAAGATGGAAAATCCGTGAAAACCTCACAAAACCCTGTCTGCTCAGCACACCTGCTGCTGAACCCTCCTGTATCACGGGAATTTGCTCTGCAGGCAGGATTTCTAGATGTATTGCAAGCTGTACAGGTGGGTGTGTACATATTGTCTGTGTCATGATTGCTGCTAAGTTGCCTGACTTGGGCTCCTGCCAAATAAGCAAACTTTCATTCACCACAACCTGTTTTTCATATTTACGGTAAAAAAATGTCAAGGGCAATGTTTTCCTCAGTAACCTTTTCAGTTTCACCTGAAACCTTTAAGCACTTGTCACTACTCTGCAGGCACAGAACGCTGAGCTGGGTGCACAAGCTGAACTCACAGCATACCAAGGCTCAGCAGTGCCACTGCCTGCAGCCTGACAGAAATCCACAGGACTCAGAAGGGGGTCTCCACTGACATTTCTTAACAATTATTTCTGTTGTACTCCAGCAGTGTCTAACTATCGATTCAGAGCCCAGGCAGTTTCCACAGTCTGTCTTTGCATATCTATAGCATGCAACTGACTATTCTTTGTCTACGTGTTTCTAGAAATCTGAGAAGTGGAAAGGTCCTTGACACCAAAAACAGGTGCTGAGCACACTCCAGGTAAGTCTACATCACTGAAACCGAACTCTCTTACAGACCGTGCCAAAGCTGGACTGAACAATGGACTCCTTACAAAGGGAAGAGCTCAAATGGGCATGGCTTGAATTGCTCCATCACTCTGAGTTTGGGGTTGTCTTCACACTTCCTCCATCATATTTGGTGATTACACCTGCAGACGTGTTTTCCTCACAGGAGAGCTATTAACTGCCTAGCAGTTATTCTGTGCTGAGGGTCCCTTCATCAGTCTTGAGCTAAAATAATATCCTGGATATTGGGCAGTCTCTTTTCTGCTTCATAAATTAGCAAGTCTAGGCAGCAGGACTGCTTTTGGCAGAATTTTCCGTAAGTCTAACACAGCTGGAAGTACAACTCTCCATGTTCATTCTCATTACTACTATTAGTTTCCTCTTTCTTAGCCCAAAGGACACATTTAGTTGAATATTTCACTCCCGTTTGCAACAGGCTAAAATTTATCTTCAAATGTGCCCAAAATTTACAGAGAATAATAATTTGACATGTATGATCTTGGAGAATCTAATCTTTTTATCAGTGATAAAATGAGTCTCTGGGCACAAAATCCTTTCCTGTGTGAGATTTTCTTGTAAGCTTCACCAGTGATATTGGATACTTGGAAACATTTGAGAAGCAGCTTGACCTTGCTGCATTCAAGCTGTGCTCACTGCATTTGGATGAAAATCTGCTTAGAATTTCACATACCCACTTTGAAGTTCTATCATGCCTATCAGTTTGGGTTGTTCAGGGGCAGTATCACCGCGAGTTTGACCCTGGGTTCAAAGCCGGCATGGTGTAAATTCATCATCTTTTTATTGTGGGAGTTAAAGGCTGAATGATGGATTTTGTGAGCTGCCTTTTAGCATGCACTGACCTGAACTGTCAGAAGATCTACATCTAGTGTGCTCAGACATGTCTGGTTTCAAAGTATCTGGAGTGTTCCTCCTCCAGCAGGGTGAGATGTTGACTTGTATCGCTTTCTCCTGCAGAATCAGGACACTCCTGCCCACCCTCTTCGTTTACTTAGCAGATGGGATCAGCACTACTCATCCAGGCAGTTCCTAAATCAATGGAACAGAGGATTAACAGCATATGGAGCATGCCCCCTCCTCAGACCTGGTGTCTCCTGAGCAGTATATATAGCCCTGGATTTATTCCATATTCTTCCATTTATCATTATTCCTGCCTGAACTGCAGCAGCTCCGATACCATTTTATCAAAAGCATTTCCTATTAGGTAACTGAAGTAAAGCAAGAAAAGAATGAAAAGAAAAGCAGAAAACTTCCACCTCTGAAAAGATGCAGAGGTATTTTTAAAGCCACAGTGAATATCCAGGAAGTAGCCTGTGAGAGAAAAGGATGCAAAAGCTTGTGTGTGCCCTGGGTGAGGTGGAACAATGTACAATAGGTCACAGTCTTATGTTGCTTCTCAGTTCATTACTATAACCTGAAAAATAGGAACAAAAATTACAAGTTCATGCTCACGTACTTGGCTCTGGCAAAACTGTTTCTGAAGATGGAATTCTTTGTTTGCTTGATTAAGACAATTTCAGAATGTGTTGGGCCCAGTTAAAGAATGGATCACTCTAAATATGAAGTTAGCCCTTGTGTTCAGGGGCAACTAATCTACCTTCTCTGTATTAATGTGTTATAAATTACTGAATTTCCTAAAATGCAGTTGATTCTATACAAAGAAGAAAATGTCTGTGAGAAGAATCTGTTGTTGTAGGTGGTTCTGCTTTCACAGTGATTTTTGCTGGTGTTTTAAGTCCACAAGTTGTAAGACACTGGAAGTCTTTACTCATAATGTCTAATTTCTTGTACATTGTGTGTGTGTATCTGCATACAAGACTGGAGAAATGCTTACACAAGCAGAGTTCATGCTTCAAACAACTTTTTTTTTTTTTTATTGCTAGCTCTTGTATTTGCTAAGCAACACCAATTAACTCTTACTCAAAATACCATTCCCTCAAATAAAACTGCTGCTATTTGCAGTTGTGCCACACGGCTCAGGACACTGCACTTGCCATGTGATTCATCCAGGAAAGGCTCCTATCTGCACTGGATCCATGCAGGTGCATTAACCTTCCCATGTCAGTCTGTGTCTAATTAGTCTTAATGTCTAGAAATTTCCATCTGGTGTTTTCCCACCGTGGTAACCAGCAATCTAAGAGCACACCTGGTCCCGTACAGATGAGGAAGACTTTAAATCAAAATCCTGGCAGCTGTTTGGTACATAGTAAGTGTTGTGCCTCCTTTATCTTCTTTGGTATTAAAACAGGGGGACATGAAATGAAACTAAAATATAAATTTGCCCTTCCAGTGTCTTCCCCAAGTCTGCTATACCAGTGATATCCCTTCTGGCTTTGAACTGAGCTTCTGAGACCAGAGTCTTTGATATGATCCTTGCCCTCTCAGTCATGCTGTTTCCTAGAGGAGTCCGTGTCCCTGATCTGCTGACAATCAGATTGCTATTTTTTCTTCAGCATTGTACTGACGGGAGAAGTGACATTAAGCTGTTTGCAGTGGGTTTTCTCGCCCATCTACTCCCCCTTTTAAAATTAATTATTAAATGCGATGCCAGGGACAAATTATTCTTGGGAGCTGAAAAACTGTGATCTTTCTAATAGGCTTGGATTATTTCCAGCTGGTTTTAAGCACCTTTCTCCATTAGCTGGAGAGGTGATTAGCATGAAGAGCCTCCTGAATGAAGTGTGTTTTTAGCATCTAAAGTTAGCTCCGGGGAGCAGGGTGGCCGAGCCCGGCGCCAGGCCCGTGGCAGTAGCTTGGCTGTGCCCTCAGCCCTTCGCCTTCTCCCGAGGGAATCGCCCGTATTCCCTGGTTCAGTAAAGCCAGGACATGCCTGCCCGCACCTGTGGGAAGTGCCGAGGGGAGCCTACCCGAGGGACAGGGAATCGGGATTAGGAACGCTGCGGAGCTGAGCCCCAGTCCCGCATAGCTGTGCTGGCTCCCTCCTTTATTCACAGCATCACGGAAGCAATTAGGTTAGAAAAGATTTCTGAGATTATCGAGTCCAACCTGTGGCCCAACACCACCTTGTCAATTAGACCATGGAACCAAGTGCCACATTCAATTTTTCCGTAAGCACCTCCAGGAACGGCGACTCCACCACCTCCCTGGACAGACCATCCCAATGTCTAACCACCCCTTCTATGAAGGAATTCTTCCAAATGTCCAGCCTAAACCTCCCGCNGATAAGGTCCCCCTGAGCCTCCTTTTCCCTCAGCTCCCTCAGCCGCTCCTCACTGGACTTGTGCTCCAGCCCCTTCCCCAGCTCCGCTGCCCTTCTCTGCACTCGACTGCCGTAACTCGGTGCCGACACGGCAGCGCTGGCCGAGCCCCGACCGAGAGCCGCCCTTGCTGTTCCAGGGTCGCTTCCTCGGAAGCGAACACGCTCCAGGCAGCGCCCGGAGAACGCGGCGGTGCCGCGGCTGCGCCTCCTCGGGCCACCACGGCTGAGGCGGCGCTGCCGGGCCCGTGACACCCCCGGTTCGGGCCCGCCACACCCCCGGTTCGGGTCCGTGACACCCCCGGTTCGGGTCCGCGACACCCTCGGTTCGGTTCCCCGCTCCGTGCGCTCCGCGCCGGGGCCGGCGGGGGCGCAGCGCCCTCTCCCGGCAGCACCGCCGCGGGTACTGCCCGCACGGGCCGCCGCTGCCGAGCCGGGTAGGATTCCCGTGGGGAAAATCTGTGTAACTTGCCGTGTGTTTTAATTACGCTCTCTTTAATTACTCTCTGTTTGTGAACTAGAGACGGGCCCGCGAACAGGGCGGGCAGCGCCGCGGCCGCTCAACGCGGTCCTCCAGCCCGCCGGGGGCGCTGCGGCCGCCGGGTCCCGCCCCGTTGCCGTTGCCCGAGCGGCGGTTCCCGTTCCGGGCGAGGCGGCGGCGTTGGCGCTGGGATGGATCGGGAGCTGCTCCGGCAGGCGCTGAACCACCACGGCCCCGCGCTGCTGTCGCTGCTCCGCGCCGANGGGCGCCGGGGCAGCGGCCGGGCGGGCCGGGAGTGGCCGCGGGGCGCGACTCACCGCGTTCTCCTTCCCCCAGGAAAGAGAGGGCGAGCATCGACACCGAGATAAAGCGCTTCATCGCCAAGAAGGCGGACCTGCTGTTCGCGCACTCGTGGAAACCCAACGGGCCGATCGAGGACACGATCGAGGAGAATGAGGGTGTGTGAGCTGGGGGGGATCACTCCGTAAGTGTAAGGACAGCACTTGACTTAGGGGTATCTTTTAAAACAGGCTTAAAATTTTTCCTATTCATTTTTGTAGGCTGCGCGCAAGCTCCTGTTAGCACAAAACCCCCGTATTTTGACGTGTTTTGCTGTCTCAGGGTGTCGTTTTGTGATCTCAGGGTGTCGCTTGGCTCTTTGTAACTGGCTGTGCCCTTGTTGCAGAGTGTTACGCTGTCATGCCACCCCTGGAGAGGTTCATGGAGGTGCCCAGGGAGGAGAGGAGAGAGTTGTTCTTCCGTGACATCGAGCGTGGCGATATCGTGATTGGGAGGATTACCTCTATCCGTGAATTTGGCTTTTTCATGGTGTTGATTTGTCTGGGAAGTGGTGTCATACGGGAAATTGCAGATTTGGAAATCACTGTAAGATACAGCTTTGGTCAATACTTAATTTTTGACGTGTATTAATTGCCTCTTGCATCTCTTAATGGAGTGGAACGTGTAAAGGTGAAACTGAGCTTTGGGATGATGGGTAGTATCTGACTTTTTGGGCAGCTTGTGATACTTTGCTAAGCCAGTGAACACATCTCGCTATGACCCACCCTATTGGGTTGAAAAGTTCATCATTTGTGGATGCATGGATTTTTACTTGAACCAAGCCATATTTGAAGAATCTCAGTTCTAATGTGCATTAAGCTTAAAATAATCTTTTTTGGCTTGATCTTGGGGAGAAAAAACCCCCAACCTTTTGGCTTCACTTACGATATTCCTGCTCTATTCTGTTACAGGCCCTGTGTCCTGTGAGGGATGTGCCTCCTCAAAGCAACCATGGAGATCCTCTGTCTTATTATCAAACTGGAGACCTTATTCGAGGTGAGTAGCTGTAGAAGTCGTCAAGAACTGGTTTGTTTAGGGTTTGAGCCATTTCTGTAGTTTTATTCTACCCTTTATTATTTCTGCAGCTGCACTCAAGGACGTCGACCGTTACCACGAGAAGCTCGCGGTGTCGCTTTACAGCTCGGCTCTTCCACCCAACCTTTCCAGCACAAAACTGGGTGTGATCACCTCGGATGACTTCCCACTGCATTATAAGTAAGGATATGCTGCTTGGCTGCACTTGCTGGGTGCAGTCAGAGTGTCTGAAGAGCATCTCTGACAGGCTGGCCATCCCTTAAACTCGTCAGTGGGGTTTCTGATTTAATTGGATGATCACATCCTCCTTGACGTTCCTCTCTTTAGCATACTTGTGTCTGGATATGTAGGTCTGGTTGGCTTTTTAGCTTCTTTCCAAAAATATAAGGAAAGCAAAAGGCAGAGATACATCTATTGCTTTTGGACTGTGTTAATAAACAAATTAAAAAAAACCCGAAACCTTGGGAGACTGGAATATGAATTCTTAGCATTTTAAAATTCCCCTTAGAAGGGGACACAGCTATCTCTGTAATATTTGTAATATTTTTGTATGTCTTGGAGATACCGGGGTGGGTGCCCAGGTAGGTTTCAGGAGCTCATTTGGGGTAAAGGACATAAGAGTAGGTAAATAACAGGCAAATACATGCCTGTAGAAGAGAACCGTTTGTGAGCAGTAATACAGATACCATATAGGCATTTTTATTCTAAACATAAGCATGATGAAATAGGGTATGGAGCCTGAGGTGTCATTTGTGTACACTGGTGCTGTTTTTAAGGCGAAGCCTGGAAGTTGCCAACACAGGAGAGACATTCGAAGAGGTTTTGCATCGTTCCCCCGGATTCGCTAATCCATCATTAGTTGAATATTTAGCAGAAAAACTGGGACTAAGTGAGTCAAATCCACCGTCTTTGCTGAGAAGTCTTCAAATGTAAGTGATTTTTACATTGTTCCTCTCCTGTAGCTTTGTGGAGATTATTCTAATCCATTGAAATAGACTTGTGAGTGGGAGTCCTAGACCACTTATGCTTAAACCTTTTGCATTTTGACTTGCATGACTGCAGTGTACGTGTCCTTAAATATTTAAAAGCAAACTCCTCTAGAGTAAGAAATTTGCATTTGAAATCCTGTTGCTCTGAATAAGCAAGACACCTTAACCACACAGAGTGTTTGAGATCAGATATGTAAGGAATTTGTTGTGTAGTTCGTCAGCATCTCTGGATTGAAATGCAGGATGTTCAGGTTTTAATGTCTTCTGACAGATGTTTATTCACAATGTTTATTTTAGTAACAGGTTTGACCCCTTTTGTAAAAGAGAGTTAAATATATGCAATGATTGATGTTGTGAGCCCTACATATATTAAGCCCAAAGCACGTGTGGACTTTGTAGTTTTTGTTAAATGTACTGCAGTTGTTCTGGTTCAGTTCAACACTTCTAGAATGGTTTGGGAAAAACTGGTTTCAGAAGTATGAAAGAACAGACCGGACTGAGGAGAGCAGTACGGCATGGACAAATAATATTTCAGCTTATTTCAACTGCACTTCATACTGTAAGCTTAACTTTGTAGGCTCAGAAAGCCAGCTTGATGTTTTAATCTGTTTGTTCCTTAAAGTAAAAATTTCAGTGAAGAAGATTTTGCCCCTGCCTTAAGGAAAAAGCAGTCTGCATCTTGGGCCTTGAAATGGTATGTGATACTTCTTGTCAGAGCTTGTTCCTAGGTTAGATTGGGTTACAGGTTATATTTCTTCAAAGAAAACACCCATTGAAACAGTTTTTCCACTGCTTGTGTAGCTATGTAACCAGGATCTTACTGAAAGTAAACCTATCTACCAATTGGGAACGTGACAGACGAAGTCCTGAGATTCAGTTTCAAAATGTATGTCAGGTTTAAGGGAGACGTTCCTAGAATATTTATAATATCCTGACCCATTCTAGAGTTGAGAGCAAGATTTATGATAACACTGAGTACACAATTTTCTGTTTTATAATTGAGTGTTGAATGACCTCATACTTGTAAAGTCATTTAAGCCTCAAACTGTAGATGTAACAAGTGCACTTGCTGTCTTTGAAAAATTAAATGGGACAGCAGCCCTTTGGTTTTTTTTTGCTTTTACACTATGCGCTGTATTTGCAACATTGATTAATTGCAGAAAAGGTTGCTTATAATGTTA
Organism: Gymnorhina tibicen; assembly: GCA_013399875.1. NCBI lineage: Eukaryota > Metazoa > Chordata > Aves > Passeriformes > Artamidae > Gymnorhina > Gymnorhina tibicen. Next base: position 1,446,616 of record VXAZ01004213.1, on the reverse strand, counting down.
AATTTTAAATTTAAAAAGAGTCTGCAATGAATTGTTCTGAAAATCAACTTATATCAGTTCTCTTCTAATAAGTTAATCTCTTGGAAAATATGCGAGAAATGTTCAGGTAATATGAAATGTAAAACCTCAGGATATTTGTTTGAGATGAGCTGGTTTCAGTGTGTACCATCTGCCCATGTCACCTTGTGCCATCGCTCTAATGGACATAATTAAGCCTGTTCAAGGTTAATGGTAGTAGGTCACTCACAGGTTTGTGCAGAAGATTGCTTAAACAATAATTCCGTAAATGAAAAACAGTGTGATATAGTAGCACTGTCTGCAGAAATGCTCTCGAGTGCCTTAAAATTTTGGATTAAAGACAATATATTTTTGTGGAATTAGGTCAGTATCACCTGATTGAAATGCCAGTGTGAAGTACACAGTAACAAAGTCAGGTTCTTATTACCTGTCCCTTGTTTGGAATCATAATTTGTGAGTAACAGAACAATCTGCATAGACTAATTGTACATACTATTTTCTAAACATTTTTTCTCCAGTGTGAAGGCTGGGGTGGATTATTTTAAGGTTGGGCGTCATGTGGAAGCCATGAATGAGTACAACAAGGCTTTGGAAATTGATCCACAAAATGTTGAAGCTTTGGTAGCACGTGGAGCTCTGTAAGTCTGCTTGTTTCATTGTTTATTCCACTTTGTGAAAGAGAAACATCACTGTTTCATGTGCAACTTTTTGTTGCTTTAGGTATGCAACAAAAGGAAGTCTGAACAAAGCCATAGGGGATTTTGAAATCGCTTTAGAAAATTGTCCTACCCACAGAAATGCAAGGAAATACCTGTGTCAGACCCTTGTGGAAAGAGGCGGGCAGTAAGTGTTGGGCTTGTGGGTTTGGTTGGTTGCTAACAAGTTTTCTCATAATATTTTTTTTAATAGCATTGTAGTGAGGACAAAGAATGGCATCTTTCCTTCCTGGCTATGTGTTTAAAGAAAAAAAAAATCCTTGGAAATATCCCTCCTTGTGTAATTAGTTTATACTTTGTCCTCTGTCCCAGTTAAAATCCTGGCAAAATATTTGAGGTTTAATCCTCTATATTCTTTTTAATCCTTGATACCCTTTCATTGGTAGGATACCAGGATTGTATAAAGTCCCGTGAATTGTTTGAATATATTCCAAAAGGTTGATGATTGATTGTTTTTTTTTAAAAAAAGTTTTGTAACAAAATGTTGTTCCATTACTCTGCTGAAATATTGGTGCACTCTAATGCAAAATTTTAATTTTGAATATTAAGGTAATAGGTTTCTTTTAAGCCCTGTGTTAAGAAGAGGGAGTATTTTTGAAACTGGAATTGACATTTCAAAGAATAGTGTTACAGGTCAGGATTAGGAGATTATAGGGTTGGAAATACTGTTTTGTGTCGTTAGTGAGGTGAGCTGAGATGGTGTCACAGTGCAAATAAGAAATACTTGCAAATAAGAACGCCTTAAAATAAGAAAAAGCTGTCAAAATCTAACTGTATATGAATTATCACTTAAATTTTAGGTTGGAAGAGGAAGAGAAACTGCTAAATGCTGAAAGTTACTATAAAAAAGCCTTAAGCTTGGATGAGACTTTTCAGGAAGCAGAAGAGGCCTTAACAAAACTCCGTAAGCACATGCAGGTGATTCTTTACTTTCTTTTCATATGGTGCTCTCAGTGACAATAAATGAACATCAGAAGTCATATTAAATCCTTTGAACAGGGAGCGGTTAAATTGATGGTTTGTCTTATTCTCTGCTTCCCGACTCCACAGTAAATCTTTTCTAGTGAGCATTATGGCTGTACCTACCAGAAGAAAGGTACCTCTTGGTGGCTCCACTGTTTTGGGATAGTAAAGAAATGCCAGACAGTGGAGACAGGGAAAGAGAAAAGCAGGGATAAGAATTTCTCATCACACAGCGTTATTAATGAGGCTAACGTAAAACATTCTGTGAATACAAATGTTCAAAGTGTAAAACACTTCCACAGGCCAAATAAACATTGTTACCATAGTCTGGCCAGACCCTTGGTCCTTTGGTAATTACAGAGGGATAGAGTAACACCAGGGAAAGCTGAGGCATAGGGAGCTCACATGAGAGGGAAATTGAATGTAATTTAAAGGAAAACAGCAGGAGGTGGAGGGTGGGCGGGCAGACAGTTTGAATATCTCAGCTTTCTCCTCTGCTGTCTGGTGGTTTTTTTCTCTCTTCCCTTGCACGCAGCATGTTTCCCAGGTGAGCCTGCTGGGTCTCTGTGCTAATCTGAGTTGTCATCTTTTCCCTTTTATTTACCTCCTTTGCTTGTGTTGTCTTCCAGAGTGGGTCAAAGAGTAAAATAGAGCACTGAGGAACAGGCTTGTGTTGTTCTGTGCTTCTGCATGTGAGGATGTACACAGGCTGGGGTAGATGGCCTTAGTCAGTAGTTCTTCAGTTGGTGGAGCCATAATGCTGACAGGATGTGTGGAAACAAGGGGGAAGAGGAGATAGGACAATCTTGATAAAACTGAACTGCCCCAGAGATAAAGAGGTGTATGTTATTTGAGCAGTACCTGCATTTGGCTGCTTTAGAAAGAGGTGTCAGTTAAAATGATGAAGAATATTCTCAGCAAGTAGGAGATAAATGTTACTCCTTTGATAGTCTCCTGCAGTCACTGATGCAGCAGATAAAGAACATGACAGCTGTTGTTTGTTGCTATGCATGGCCTTGGCTGCAGTGAAGGGTTTCCTGTATTACAGCTGTTAAGACAGATGCTTAGTTTTCAAAACTGTAGTCAGACTTTCTGCTCAATCTGAATAGAGCTACTCTGTAGGGCCGTAAGTGGCAGAAGTCTGACCTCTTACAGACTTAAGTAGTTTAAGGATTATTTATCTGCTTAGATGCTCTCCTGCATTTACCTGTAACTTAGTACATAGTCTAATACTGTCCCTGCTGTGTAGAATGGCTGAAGCAACTCTGCAGTGTGTTTTCCTGTAATACTGATTATGTGTTTTTCTCCAATGCATTTTCCTCTGAACGGAACTGTTGTTGCTGTGTCTGCCGTCTGGTGCTGCTCATCACCACCAAACCCCTGGAACTTGATTTCTTACGTAAACTATGCATCAAACTGCTCTGTGAAATTGTTACAAAACGGTTTGTATTCAAACATGGCCAACTTGAATTTATCTTCAACTGGGCTCTGCCATGTTTTTCTTGTAAACTACAATAACGATGACACTTTCCCTCAAATTCTCCTCTCTGTTTCGGTTGTTGGGGGGTTTTTTCCTTATTTTTCTACATGTTGGTAATATTGGGGATTTTTTGCATATTCTATCTACAACTTTTGGGCTCCATGCTTTCCTGGTGTGCTGGATCATGGGTACCACTGCAATGACTGGTCAAATATATTTTTTAATGGAATAAAAACTGCAATATGGTCCTTAAATTTAAACCTGACTGTCAAAATGGCCAATACCAAATTCTTGAACAATATTAATTTTTGGTCTGGGAATCTTGGTAAAACATTCCTGGTGTATACATTTGGATGGGGTTGAATGGGGGGAAATACCTGTGTTAACACTACTAATGTAATCTTTTTTATGATGCTTGGGTTCAAAAAAGAAATCTTTGGAAATGAGGGAGAAACAAGCTGCCAAAGAAGAGAGACAGAAAGCAAAGAAAATAGAAACAAGTGCAGAAAAATTGCGTAAGCTCTTAAAAGAAGAAAAAAGGTAACTGTTACATTCAGTGTTCTGGTTGTGTGGCAATAAGTGCAGATGAGAGTGTGAGCAATCCATCTCAACAAACAGTAAGCTGGGGAGAACTTCTCCCTGGGTAAGCTGCTTTTCCTTCAGAATGTTTTTGTGCATAGTGTCCTTTAGTGCATATAACCTTTAATGGAGATGTGTGTGGAAGAGAAGTTGGTTAAGGAATACTTTGCAATGTGACATATTTGCAAAGTGTAATGCCATGTGAAACTGGGAAAGATGGCTTTTATTACAAAATGTTCAGTGGATTTAATCTTAATTTTTTGATCAAGAAATAACATTTGAAATGGTCTTGCCAGTCAGGCTCAGTTTCTGTTCCCACCTTACAGTCCAAGCTGGGGTGTGCAGATTTGCTTTCTACGTGTAGTTTTTGCCTGACACTGAAGGTTATCTCACAGGTTAATTATTTTTTTAGGTTGAAGAAGAAAAGGAAAGTATCAACTTCCTCCTCCTCCTCTTCTTCTTCTTCATCCTCCTCCTCCTCCTCATCATCAAGCGATTCATCATCAGATGTATCAGTTTCTTCTTCCTCCTCTTCATCTGATCACAAGAAACGTAGGAAAAAGCGTCGGCATAGATCTGAGTCTGCTCGCAGCTCCAGAAAAAGCTCATCTAGAGCTTCTTCCCATTATAAAGATCAGAACAGGAAAGAGGAGTGGTATTCCCCTCCAGCTGATACCTCTGCTTCCTTTCTTAACCAAAGTTTTGAAGTGGAAAAGCTGCTGGAAAGGCAGGACAGCATAGCATGCCCAAAAATGGAGGTAAAAGAGAAAGACAGACACTATTCTTTTTCGAGGACTTCAGGTGATGATGAAGACACTTTTGGAGGTAGGTCTGAAGATTCAAGAGATTCTTACAGTAGCTCCAGAAATCAGCCAAGTCATAGCAAAACTGAAAAATATGGTAAACCGGAGAGATTTTTCTCCAGTTGGAGGGGTTCTTCAGGTTCGTATCATAAATCAGATTATAAACCCAGGATGCATTATTACAGGAGATTTGAAAGGGATGGAGAGTGGAGAAGAGAGCAGTTTAAGAGATATGGCTCAGGTCAAGACAGGTATTACATGTCCCCAGGATCTGACTATTCTGGCAGGTCAGGGGGGAAGTACAGGTCATATTCTAGCAGCTGCTCACATGAAGGGGACAAAGGTTATGATAGTGACAGACACCATAAAAATGAAAGTGAGTCTAAGAATAGAAAAAGAAGTTATGAAGAGACTGATAAAACAAAGGAACCAGATGAAGAAATGTCTTTAAATGGTACAGAACAAGCAGAAAGTGGTGTTAAAAGAAACCTGCCTCAGAACTTAGTTAACATATTCAATCAGATAGCTGAGTTTGAGAGGGAAAAAGGAAGTAAGCAGAAGAAACAGTGAAGTACCTGAGAATACACTACTTGGATGAGTGTAGTTACGTGACCTTTTAACTTAGTATCTTGTGAGGAAATACACACAGTGAGAGAAAGGCAGAATTTTTTCTGCATTTCAGAATGTCAAAGAATTCTAAAAGATCATATGGTGGAAAGAGATGGAAGAATATTTTACGTAAAATATCAGTTATTATTTAAGATACAAGTTTCCTGTGCTCTTAATTTGAGGTGTTCCTGTACAATATTCTTTCTGATGGGCTGAAATCCCTTGATACCTCTGGGTGTAGTTAGCTGTGCTGACATCAAATATGCACTTTAACAACAGATGGGCTTGGTTTTTCTTGACCCTGGGGTACTATTGACTGTTGATATTCTTCTATCAAACTTAACTTCAGCTATAGAAAAGGGATAACAGAATGAAGTCATGTGCCATCAATGTACATAGCCCATTTGATCATTAAATTTTCTTAATTTTTCTTAGTTTTTTGTGTCTGGGTTTTTGTGAATGATGCTGGGATGTTTCATCCTGGTGCACTGTTACGTGTGCTGTCTACTCCATGGAATCCTGCCCTGTCTGTGAAGGCAATTGTATTGCACGTTCTCTAAGAGAAATGTAAAAAAAACCAAAAAAACCCAACTTGAAGTAGAAGAGCAAGTTTTACAACAGTGTTTATTGTCTAGGTAAGCTCAAGTGTGAACCCTTTGGTGGGGATTTGCTTTACAAGCGCTTGGAGGCAGAAGTTGCATTGCTGAAGAAAAGGTTACATGGTTTACAGGGAGATCTGCAAAGGTGGGTGGCAGAACCACACAATGACAATTGTACTTCAGCTGCAAATTTTCCAGGTAACTCCATGGATACAGGTTAATTGCAAAAATTAAGAAATCTCAACTAGTGTGGCCTTCAAAAATGACTTAGGACTTCTTGCGTTTAGAAATCCCGGAGGTGCTGCCTCTGCTGGGTGCCTGTGAGCCAAGAGCTGCTGCTTCCTCAGGGGTGGGGATAGGCAAGGTCAGCTCCACGACTTTGGCTGATGAACCCTGACTACAGGCTGAAGTTTTTCTACTGGGGAATCTGAAAGAAAAAATTTTAATAATTAGGATACAGAAATCCCTGCATCTAAAACAGAGCTGCCAAGGGTGGCTCACAATGAAGCCACCTAGTAGCCATGGGTAGTAGCCATTCCAGGGCTACCACTAAACGGCTTCAGTAACCTCTGGGAATTTTGGATCATAACTGGGTCAGCATGGTACAGGCTCTATTTAAGCATACCTTCAACAAGGGAAGAAGGTACCAGTAAAAGCATCAATATCTTCTCTATTTAATTAGGAAGGGGTGTTCACACTACCAAGTGTAAAATGTGGCTCAAAATTGTGCTTTTATAATATCAAGCCACTTTTTTTAGTTATAGCACAGTAAACAAAAGTATATTTAATTCTGTAATTACTGGGTTTTCTAAACTGTTGGATGCTGAAGTAAACTTCCTCATGTGCTAGAAAAATGTAGTAAAAGGACAGAGCAAGGAGGAAGTTTTTATAGAGTCTTCAGCAAGTAGAGACATTTGAGAAGACCTTCAGGAGTGAGGAATTCTTTCAGTTAGGGACTAATTTTGCTGGTTTAAATGTGATCTAAAAAAAACCTCAAAGCAATCCAAGTGTGTTAGAACTTACCTGGTAGGAGGTAGTGAGTTCTGTGGGGACTGAGAAGTTTGACTACCACTGGGAGAAGCAGCTGTAGGAAGCTCTAAATTGAACTAGAAAATTTGGAAAGAAAAAACAAGTTGACCTGATGGTTGTATAACAGGATTGGGATATCAGCAGCATTTACAGGGCTTGGCATTTGAAGAGATGTTGAAAGCAGGTGAACACTTTCCTGTTTTACCATATTGTGAGTTGTCCTTGAAAGACACTCAGTAAAAGGCTGGAGCTCTCACTCAAGATTTTGGTGGCAGTTAACTGGAAAGCTCACCTTGTCAAAGTACATTTGAAAGGCTGCAGTTAAACCAGGATTTGCTTCTAGGACATCAGCTATCACTTGGTTGACGGTTCTGTTGAAGCCTTTCAGTTCACGAAGATGAATGTCTCTCTCTTCCTCTGTTTCTGTTCCACCCTGAGACTGAATTTCTCTGGATAGTCTGGAACACTTAACACAAATATTTTTAAAGCATTGTTCTTACGAAAATACAACACTTTTTCAGACACCTGCTAAGTTTAACCCATAGAGTTTAACCCACACTACTATCACTAGAAAGTTGGAAGTTCTCATCAATAAACACACAAACCTGTTTTACAACCCTTTCTAGTTTTCGCTTCTGTTCTTCAATGTCTTTCTTCAGCTGCAAAACAAGAGCTTGTTTTTCCTTCTTTTGCTCTTCAAAGAGGGCCTGCTGCTTCTGTACTATATCAAAGTGTTGTTGCATGCTCTGCAAATTCATTTGAACAGTAGTATTAGTTTATAAAGCAGGTTTGGTGTCCTTTCACTTTTTGTATTTGTGGAAGGCTCTGTTGTCATTACTACTTGTTTCTAAATGTAGCTCAAGCAATTAGTGCTAATGTTAACTCGAATCTTTCTGCCAGTTCAACTGTTTGGTGGATACAGACCTGGACAAAGCAACTTCCAGGTAATGTACATCTCTGTTAAAGGTACTGTTAATGAAGTTACAGGTATATCTTTTAAGATGTATGTCAGTGGCTACAAACTATTTATGTGGCACCCTACCAACTTACCAGTGCAAGCTATCCTAAAAAAAGCCCAACATTGTTTCCTGTAGGAAAATTCATTCCTTTGACTGGGATGAATAAAATCAGCCCCATAAGGGCGGCTGGGTTTTTTAATAAATAAATAAAATTTAAAAAAAAATAAAAGGCAGGAATGGGTTTGCTGTAACACCTCATTATATCCCAGGACTTATTCCCTGATGAAGATCTGTGTCCCTTTTCTTGAACCTAAAGAAATAACATCTCTGAAATAAGAGATGTCCTGTGGTGGTAGAATAAGCAATAGGAATGATTGTTGACTATAGGCAGTGAGTCAGGGCTTAGAACAATCATGTGGAATATGACCATGTGCCTTTGCTTTCTTCTGCCTAATAATACAGCTGAAATGTTACACATCAGAATTAAGTGTTGCTCTTTCTTAAGGTCCAAGTGGCTTTTTGATAACCAGGGGAACCATGAGTGAGTCCTTGCTGTGGAGCCTGAACACAAACTCGTTAACCTGCATTTAGTGCTCAGCCTGCTAAATTAAAAGTCAGCTAAATTAATCCAGTTTAACTGAGGCCCCCTTAATGCTAACAAAACTGAATCTGTTCCGTTTCAGGTTTTATATTATTTTAGAAATTTGTATTATTTCAGAAAAATCCTGTGTGGATTTTAATCTGCAGTGCTGGACAGGATGGTACAATAGTGCTGTGTGCTGCACATGAACACAGCTGCTTTAGTGGCTGCCAGAACAGCAGCTGTCAGTGCATGTGGGATTCTGAAACTTCTAGCTGTATGTGACTATACACCTAAAGTTTTGGTGTGATTCAAGAAAATTCAAATAAGCACTCACTTTCTGAAAAGGGAGGTAGAGGCTTCTAAAAATTGTATCTTAAGAAAAGAGCAGAAAAAAAATTGTACCACAATTTCCTATTATTCCTCTAGGATGACTTGCATGGATTTAGCTACATGCTAAATTCTTGTCTGACTGGAACTTTACTTGTATTTTACCTGGAGATTTTCCTGAAGTTCCTTGATCTTTCTTTGTTTGTATCTGTATTTTTCATCAGCATCCTTTTTATCCTTTTCTAGTTTCAATTTTTCCTCAAGTTCCTCTCCTGTGATCCCAAACAATGAGGCAGCATTATTGCTGTGTATACAACTAAATTTTCACTTGAAAACAATACTTTACACTTCAAAGTAACTGCATCTCAGAGTATTACTATATTGGTGTTGGCAGTATTTCAGAGCCTCAAGGTTTGAGGGGTTTTTAAATACTCCTACTAATTCCAATGCACTGTGAAAAAGTAACTGGCTTCATGAGGGAGAATGGTTTAAGAGCTACCGGTTCCAGAGCCAGCAGAGGGCACAAAAGTTAAATAATAAGTATTATTTAGAATTAAGTTCTATTTTCTATCTAATTTCTATTTCACATACTTTTCAAGGCAGTCCCTGAGACAGAGCTTTTGTAGTTTCTGTTCCAGTTTTTAAGTACACACAAGCTGTTTTCCATAGCTGTGATTTCTTTTTCAGCTTTGCAGATCTTTGCATCCAAATCATCACCTTCTTGTTGAAGTGCTTCCTTTTCCTGTGCAGCCTGAAAGCAAAACCAGTATTTTAGGTGACTGCAGACATACTGAAAATATTATGATAATTATATAGAAATATTTATTATACAGCAATATTTAGGGGTTAAAACCACTTGAACTGAGATCTGGTTGACTAGGGAACTGGAAGGAGGAGTTATTTACAGTACTGAAGTTCTTTGAGGTGTTTCATCCACATGCATTTCATTACGGGTATCTGCCTCTCTGCCTAAGCTCACTTAGTCCTGCCCAGCAGCATCTACACCCTGCACAGAGCAGTCTCCGTGCCTTGCACTGCTGATGTGAACTACAGCACGTGCTTTCCCCTCTGCTTCCTTCACCCACAAAATCCAAGATTTTAGATTGTACATTATATAACCCGGAGAGACTTTTAGAAGTCATCCCGTTTGGGAATTAGTCACTTGTAACTCCTCGTTGATCTGACCAGTAGATTTAAGAAACAGCCAGCAGCTGAAGTATTTTTTATAGCCCCTTGGAAGATCTGATATGGTGAAAAATCTCCATAGGTGTAGAGGGTATTTTATACACCCACAGTGACCACATGGCTTCTGCAGAGGGTCTTCTGCTGTCCTGGATCTCATAGTAACACAAATATCATCATTAAGAAATGTAACACTTAAGAATAAGAAAAATAAGAACTTCAGAGCAAAGCTCACAGCTAAAAGTGTGTGGCTTTAACAGGAAATCAGAGAATTTGTGGAGATCAAAACTAACAGATTCTTGTTCAAGAACCAGGGTATTTAGACTCAAAGTAGGCAGTAGGCAAGGAGGTTGTCTTAGAGCCCAGGGAAATCTGTAGCTTAAATAATTGAATTACAATGAATTATGTTGATAAAGTACCTTAATTACATAGTAGGCCTGACTTTTTATCTCCTCTCCTTCAGGTGGCATGGAAAGAGTAAAAATTTCATATCTGCATTTCAGTCTATCAATTTTCCATAGGCGATCTTGAAATTCAGCCCTGATTTGTTTGGGGAGAAAATAAATGGGTTGAGAAAGCGTTTTTGTGGTAGTGTTTTGTGGGCAGCTCTTGCTGCAGCAGTTCAAATTCCTGTTATTCCAGCAGCCTGTACGAGGAATTGTGCTGCTACTGGTCTTGGTTGCTTTCTGTGTTCTCCCAACCACATACATCCCTTGTTCTGGTTACCTACGTGCCTTTTGCAGTTCTTAATGGAGCCAAATCTGTTTTCACATCCCAGATCACTGCATCCCAGGGGGCTGTGCCACAATCCTTCCCCAGATTTACAGGTTTGGCATTTCACTCCCACAGCTGCCCAGCTTGCCCCCTGCTGATGGTACCTTACCATTCCCACTACTGGATGAGTGTGAGCCCCAAATCAGACTCTGGAAGTATCCAGGAGCTGGGTGATACAAAAGGAAGAAGGCCACAGTCTGTGCTCTCGGTGAGCAGTGAAGACTCAGGCACACTAAATCACTCTAATTCCTATTGTGTGGGGTGTGGTCAGCAGGGCAGTTCAGCTGCTGAAGTGTTCACTTTTGGCTGAATCTAGATACTGGGATTTCAGGGCTAAAACCATCCCAGATACTTTATTACAAGAGGGAAACGTTGTTGCTTTATAAGAGGGTGTGTATGTAATTCATAAGATTTAATTTGTTACATAGGATACAGAATGGAAAGCTCATTAGTTAAAAAGAAGAAAAAGCCCAACCAAACAAAACACACCACAAAACCAGTCGTACTGGTTGAATCAAAGAAATTACAGTTTTATCAAGCAGCTAGGAGTAAACTCTTTAAAAGCAACTTTTCCATTTCATATACTTTGGCATACCTCCAGACACGTGGTTTCACATGTCCACATTAATTTGAAAAAGGCAGTCACACACATAGTGTTTACTGTAAAAAGATGTCTGAGGTTTCCTCTCAGTTCTGCTGAGGATCATCACTCTCACACCAAGGCCACTGACCTCCTGTTCACCAAGGGGTTAAAGCTGCAGCCTGGGGGGTCACAGAAAGGGTCTCTTGCTGGCCTCAGCTGTCTTGGTAGATAACTGAGCAAGATTTATTTAATTTCTCTAATGGTGAAGCTGGGTAAAATGCTTCTCTTTTTAGTAAGTTCCCATAAAAAATGTACTCAATCAAAGCAACAAGTTTAATTCTGTAAGGACAGTTACCTCATGCGATGCCGTTCCTGATCCAACAGTCTTATCTGGGAATCCAGCATTGCCTTATGGATCCTGATTTCCTCAGTTCTTTCTGCTATGGCTTTCTTTAACTCCAATTGTTGTTTTTCCAGTGTTAGAACTTTCTCTGCTTTATTACACAGAATATTTCGAAGGCGCTTCAGTTCTAGCTTTAAGAGATTATCTTCTACCATCATCTCCTAATAAATGCCAAATGATGTCAAAATAAGAAATAATTGTTTTCATTAAGCTTATTTATAATTTAGTAAGTTAATATTTATTCATTATTTTACCTTTAATACATACACAACTGTAAGACTCATTTTGCTCTGCATTTAAAAATGTTGTCATTTCCTCATTTGCCAACAGTTTAACATGGTGAGTGTGACGGGTAGATTGTTTCCTGAATGGTTTTATACAAATTCATCAGACTTTTTAATTCAGGCTGAGTTTTGGGTTAGTAGACTTTTCCTTCTACAACTTTTTTCAGTTTAGGTGGTTTCAAATAAAATAAGAGACCTTACAAGGAGCTATCTGGAGCAGTTAATATCTCACTCAAACCATTAAAAATGTCTTGGAATATATTCTAGATTCTGTAGGCCTAAAAATCATGTTACATGAGCTAATTTTGTATATACCGAAGCTTATGAAAAGCAGCAAGTGGTGAACGTCATTAGCATGCAAATATTTTAAATCATTCTTTTAAAATCTCTTACCATCCCAAATTTGACCAGTTTTTATCTGAGTACTTTTAGGTCATCAGCTTCTTTTGTTCCCCTGAATTTCATCCCCAAAGAAAAGTTCCATGTTTAGGGAAAGTTTTCATTGCAGAGGAAGTGCACCAGTTAAGACGAAGGCAAAACTCTTTCCCTGCTACTTAGACTCTGCTTTTCTCTACTATGTTAGTGCTTCCTTTAGGAAGGCTAAAGCTTACTGCAGAAAAAAAATTGTGCAATAATTGGAGGAGTGGAAACTGTATTTTTCTGCTTATCAAAATGTGGAGAAAGGATTTACACTTTGTCTCTAATTCCTTATATTGGAATATAAATTGATTCAAACCATCTGTTAGAAAAATATGCTTGCAGTTTAATAACAAAACTGTGCCAAACTTAGTAGGCATCACAGACTGAGAGTAAAAACTCAGTGTTATGTAAAGACATCCTTGAACAGTAAATATATTTTCTATTTTAGAGGTAATTGTTTCTCAGGGGAAAAAAACCCAGCATCCACTGACCTGGTGGATATTGAGGTATAGCTAATGTGGGATTAAATTGATACTTCATCAAACTTTATGCTGTATAGAGAGGACAAGCAACACTTTGCCCAGTAAGATAATAGCGATGAAGATGACTTCAAAGTTTGGGAAGGAAGTGTAAATTAGGAAACTACAGAAAGGGTTCTTATGAACGTAATGATGTAGCACTGTGGAAGGCAGATGACACCCCAAACAAACCAAATTGTCCTATATTAGGAAAGTTGTAAAATAATACTGTACCTGCTTAATGTGTTTTGCTTTTTTTAACTCCTGAAGCGATCTCTCATTGAAAAGAGTTAGTTCTTCTATCTTCTCTATCAAACCACTTGCTGCTTCTCTTGTCTTATCAATTGTTCTCTTGGTGATTTGGACATCATTCTGTTTCAAGATAAGTTATATTGGATTTATTTCAGTGAATGTAAATTGCAACAAAAGCTACCAGCTAATTTTAAATTAGATGTATTTAAGTCCTGGAACCAGGAACAATCATCATGATGTGTCTATATGCTGCTCTGCAAACTGCATGGCATGTCCTCCTGCAGAGTGCTGCATGGCGTCTTTGGACACCTTAAAATGCAACTGTACTTATTAATTTATAAAAAATATAAAAGTAATAGCTTTACAAAATAGCATTCTCCTATTTCTACACGGGCCAAATGATAAACTCAGACATTTGCAAGCAGTCAGTCACATCTTGATGAAAGCTCAGCTTGTCTTTCCAACATTCAATGCTTGTCTTCATGCTAAAGTGTCTCACTTCGGCAGTAATAATCTCTTTTTCTGGAAGCTATAGGGAATATATGAAGTTTTCCACATGGGTTACACAAAGTTCAGATACCCTTTAGTCTAATACCAACTTCTTAATTACTAAGACCCAATCTACTTAATTCACTGAGTTTTCTAAATGATACACAGTCAAAATGATGTTCTAAGGAAGTTACCTGAAGTTTCCTACACATTGACTGTAGAACATCATATGCCTTTCTCTTTTCTTCTAAGGTTTTCTTACGTTCAGCAACTTTTCCTTCCAAAACTTGTTTTTCATCTGAATTAACCTCCCCTTCTAACCGTGACAGCCGTCTCTGTATTTGCTGAATATAAAAATCCTGTTAAAAGAAATTTTAAGAGAATTAATAGTTTGAGATAAGCAAAAAACTTGGATCTAAATGTTGGCTTTAGGAGAGTCACCCAATTAAGCTATTGTTTTTATAATAGTCTCTGGCTTATAGACCTCATTAGCAAAATATCTTAGATGACTGATGAGCAGTGATGGTTTGAGGTAATCTTCTAGAAGAGTAACAAAGCACACTCAGCACAGGCTGCTGTAGGGAGGCTTACAATGGAGTTGCCATCTTATTGCTACCAGTGGATGCTGATAGAAAAGAGCAAATTTTCAAAGTGGTGCATAGGAAATATGCACATAATCCAATTAGTAAATAACAGGATTTTGGCATGTACCTCTTGTATTGCTTTAAAAATGTACCCTGAGGTGTTTGTGGTTCAGAGGGATCAAAGTAAAGAATGGATTTTAGGAATTAGTGGGAAAAGCAGCTGATCCAAAAAAATAATGAAACACACAAGTGCAAATGTAGGTGATGCTTTGGCAAGTTTCAGTAATTTCAATTTTATCTGTACATCTAGAGACAGAAATAAATGCAGGCTTCCAATGATACTGCGTAACATTTCCAAAATGGAAAACCGTTAAAGATTACAGAATTCAAGAAACATGCTATCACTAGACTCAAGAAACAATCACAGTATGAAAATACATTAACATTTTACCTGGTTGTATATTAATCCTTGTTGTTTTAACAGATCTGCATCAAGTTTGCGCAGTCGACTCTTGAGATTTTTAAGTGATTTCTGACCCCCCTCAATTTCTGCCAGAACAATCTTCTCCTTATCCCTCTGTGCATTTAACTCCTGAGTCTTCTTGAAAAGTAGGTCCTTTAACCTACTCATTTCGTTTTCTTTTTCCTGGTGACAAATTGATCATTAAGTAGAAGAAAGAAGTAATTAATCACATCAGAATCGATTTCTGAAGAATTATTTGCTTTTATTGATCATACATTAAAAAAAAAAATTACCAAATCCATTAATATGAACATGAAATTCTGTAAGTCTTCAAAATGGTTGTCAAAAAAAGTATTTGACTTAAAGAGAAAGTAATATTTTTTATTCATTTCTTAAAAATCTAATCCTACCCTACAATTACATGACTTTTTTTCCCAGTTATAGCCATGCTACTCTTTTCAGCCTTTCAGAAAACTAAATTCCTGTCATTCTTTTCAAAAAAACTCCTTACTGCCTCCAGCATCTGTGAATACTTGAGAAATATAATACAAAGCTTTTCAATGGTTCATTAAATCTTGTAACGCTGTGTGTGCACATATATGTACATGTGTGTTTATCTAAGATGGAATAATTCTGAAAAATTACACTTTCTAAAATCACTTCCTTTTTCTCAGAGGTAAGTTGCCATTAACACCTAAATCAGTGCAGGAAATGAGGTTTTAGAAGGATAAAAAACAATGCTGAACATTTCAGGTAACCTGAAATGGAATGAAAACAATGAAAATTGAGATTATTTTCTTTTTATAACCCTAATAAGGAAAACAATTTTATTCTTTCCCTCCCTCCTTCCACCTCTCCCACACAAGTAGCCAAAGACCTTCCAAAGCTCAGGCGACTGAGCATGGCAGTTTCCTGTGAGGTACATCCTAAAACAAGTGATGTGATTTCCCCTTCCTATTCCAAAGGACTCATTTACATTTAGCTCAAGTCTGAGACAGAATTTGAAGATGTACATTTAAATTAATATGCAAAACACTCACTTTTCTACACTGATTAACAGTGTGTTTATTCTTGATTTAATATGTTTGTAGCCATCTCACTGGCTTAAATAATGGTGAAAGAATTTAATGCCTTCTCTAAGGGTTTGTAATCACACTGCACATTCTACCCAACAGAATTTTTTTGTAGTTGAACTTGCTGTAAGTGCAATTCCAAATTCAAAACTCAGGATATAAGAGGCAAGTGTAAGTTTAATATGAAATTATTATGTACTGTAGCACATGTCAGTGAGCTTTGCATCGTGCCTGAACAAAGGAACTTTCTTCTGGAAGCAAACTGGTTTTTAAGCACGAGGCAAATGCTGAGCTGTATTTCTGAAGCTAATGACTATGTTGAATTCATCCACTGCCACTGGATCATGATTTGACCTTGACCTTCACTTCATGGTCTTTATTGCATATCTAAATTAATTTATTTAACAGAAATTGTTGCTCTCCCTTTAAGTGAGATGGGTAACAGAGATAAGACATTCAGTGAGTTTCACTGTGCAAGTGTTTTGCCACAAATTGAAGAGGGAGAAGTACCACGGAACTAGAGAGCAAAACAGTGACATTTCATCCACATTGTTCCTGTAAATATCTCTTCACAGTAAATTAGCAGATGTAGCAAATAGCCATGTGTGTCTAATGGTGATGGAAGGGAGGCTTCTGACTAATACATTACAGACATTGTTCAAGAACAGTTCATCCTAGCTAAAATATTCCCCTGGAGCTGTGGAGCTGCCAAGCTCAATGTCATCTTAGGTTATCCGCCACAGACACGAGTAAAGAAACCCTGCTAAGGCTTTAGCCACCCTGGAAACTGTCTTAAGGGGAAGCAAATGAGGGTTTCATTTTAATGAAATGCTACACCGTTACAACTTGTTTTCAAATTATCTGAAAAGCCAAAACAGTAAGGCCTGTAATTTAAGAAACTCTCTATAAAGGAAAGACATCCAGTCTCTAGTTTCTGAAAGTATATTTAAAATGTGTGATTAATGCCTGTGGAGTTAAAAAGTTTGAAAAATAACATTCAATCTACTGCAAGGCATTGTTTCACATGCATGCTGCAGGAAACACAAAATAGAGAAGGAAAAAAAAGAGCATACAGTGGATGCACAGATACAGCTTTGTTGTCAGTTGTGTGGGACACCTGCTGTCACATTAAATTAACCTGCTCATTCTAGAGCAGTGGAAGCTTCAGCATGTCCAATGCTCAGTTGTCTAGCAAAATGTAAACAAATATTTCTGTCATGTTCAGTCAGAAGCTAAGTAGTGAAAATACTTTAAGAGAATTAGTAGCAAAATGACAAAAGAGTATAAGCATTTCCTGAAATGCAGGGAAGTTCAGAACATTACAACACTGCATTTATTCAAAAGCCCTTTACAGCTTATCAGATGATAATGAATTTTTATTCCTATACTTAATTTCCAATCTAAGAAGTGGGTTTTTAATTTTATAAAAGTATTATGAGGCATGTTAAAAAAATAGTCACTTTATTATAGCTTGTATATGCCACTTCCCAGATCAAAATCTTTATTCATGGAAACGAAATCTAAAGTGAGCCAGTCATTATTTAATAGGCCACAAGTTAGATGTGTCAGAATATCATGTAGTAGAATTAAATAATGAAGAGCAGACTAGGCCAGCCAAATCTGATTAAAAGATTCCTAAATATTTTTTAAACTGTTTGCCAAAATCACAGCTCTTTGCAGGTTTATAAGTTTTGGGGGTGTTTTACTAGAGCCATGAAGTTTTTGGTTGCAGTGTTACTGAAAAGTCATCCTGACAAGATTCTCACTCTTTAACAACCTTATTGATGGGTATCAGAATCCTATATTAATATCGTCTGAATTAGTAGGATCATTTATTTTCCTCCAGAGTTTTCTCAGCATAGACATATCTACATGCACATTACTTCAGTGTTTGATGAAATAGCTACGTGTCATATTAATACTTTCATTTAATTTTAATAGAAAATTCTAAAATTAAAGACATCATTTTAAAATATAAAGCTTGCAAATACAAATGACTCCTCATTTATAGAAACCATGAAAAACATTTTTACCTCGACACTTTTTTCTTCTTCTTTCAATATTTCTTCAAACCTCAAAGCTTTCTCTTCTGAACTGAGGGACTCCTCAATCACAAGCTTCAGTTTATCAGAAAGAACTGTATTTTTTTCATTAAGAAGTTGTAATCTAAACAAAATGACATAAGTTACGTGTAGGTTGCCTAGACAATGCTGCCAAAAGGAGGCAGCAAATCTGACTGAGCAGTTGCCTCAGACTGAACTTCAACCTATGTTAAGCAAGGCCCTGATTTTTTTTCACACCCTTTAAAAACAAGTATTACCAGGAGTATTTTGCCTAAATTACCCAGTGCCAAAAACTATGCAGGATATGAAGTAAACAGAAAGTTAGAGGCTTCAGTCATCGATATTATTTAAGGTTCTTTGCTATCTCAAGGGTTTGATTGTATTACTAATCTTTTAAATTATATCTTTAAAGGTCTGTTTCTTACCTGGCTTTTTTCCCCTGAATTTCTTTCTTCAGATTGGTTAGTTGTGTTCTCAAAGACTCCAGATCAGAAGCAGTTTTGTTCACAATGGCTTTCAAAGTCTGCAGCTAATAAATTACAAAATCAAGCACCTGAGCTCTTATTTACTTTGGTACATGTTAAGATATTTAAAATTAGATTTTCCTATTTATTGGAAAGTATTCCATTACTTTTAAACAGTGCTCTCCAAATGAGAAGTGCTGCAAATTCTGAGACACTATAAACTGGCCCAGCTAGTAAATTCAATACACTAATTCACATAGTATGAGTACTGGGAGAAAATAATAATTAAGAACATAGAACAAATTATGGAGGTGCTGTGGGCTGCAGTTCTTGTCCAACAGCATCTGTATGAGTGGAACTGTGGTTTTATAGTGCACAGCTGACTTTGCTGAGGTGCTCATTGAACATGGATAACCTTATATATCTAATAAACATTTCTATGTCAAACTTTGCTGGATACATAAAATTATTTTGATTAAGAGATCACTGTGACAAAAATACACAGATATTTAATTTGGTAAAATATACATGACAGCATATACTCATTAAACAGGATAGGAATACTTTACAATCAGTAGCTCTTTCATCTTCACAGTATCACTTAACAGCATAAGTATAATTGTCTTCACTTTCACAGATGAAGAAACCTGATCAAGGGTGTGTATAGCAGGTTTCTCAGAGGTCACAAGTTGTTGGCTGAACTGTCTCCTCCTTTCCTCGTTTCTTACATGCATGCACAAATGTTCTAATAAAGGAAGACTGTTCTATTATCCCATCATGGAGTATTAATTGTGGAAAAACTTCAAGCAAGAATCTCACAGCTTGAGATGAAAACCGACCAATTCTACAAACCCTTAAGCTTGCATGAATTATAGGGTAATCTAATAGCCTACACCTTGTTTGAGCTACCTACAGTTTAATTAGGAGATCAGTCTATGAACCACCTGCTACAGAAAAGCTATCCAAAGTTAAGGCAACAGCAGATGCAGGGTTTTTCAAAAATCACCAAGCTTGCTGAGTAGCCCAGTGTTACCATTTTCTTGTTAAGAAACAACTTACTCAGGTAATACAAGTGTATCTCTTCTCAGCAGAGCCATGAAACTTGAATTACTTCTTAGAAATACTTCTACAGGCATTTAAGTAATTAAGCAGTGCAGCTCATTCCCAGAATTAAGTGCAGAGTAAGTATGGACAGCATCAAGCATGGCTTGTTCACAGGGCAGCCCTGTCCTACTGCCTCTTGATTAGAAAGCCATGTGAAAGCACAGGGTGTTTTCCCCAGGAATTGTAACCTGACTACGAGGCCCACCAACACGCACTTCTGAGAGCACAGGACAGGAATTGTTTGGAATCTGGAAGGGATTTCTCTCATCTTTATGCAATACAAGTCTATGTATGCTAAAGGAAAGAAACCTTCTGAGGCGTCTAACAGTGTTAGACCATTTAAGAGAAAATTCATCCATTTTACACCTACACAACAGAGAATACATTCCAGTCTTTTCATGACTCTCAATGACAGGATTAAGTTGAGGGTTCAGATCCCAATAAACAGGAGTAGGCTGAGAAAAACAACATTTTGTTGAATTATTAGGAGTCTAGTATAAAACCAGAGAAAAGAAAATGCTATTCCTCTATTTCCTCCATCTGGTCCTCAGTTATAGTTTCAGTCTGTTTTCCTGAACTCCTTGGTCACCCTTACCTCATCCTGCAGCTGAGTCCTGCGAGTATCCTGAGTCTGGTACTCCTTTCGGAGGTTGTTTGCTTCCCGCTCAGCAGAAGAGATTTTCTTTTCATATTCCATATTATTAACAGTTTCATTTACCAAAAAGGAAGTCTTCTCTCTCAGCAAAAGTTCTTTGTTTCGGATCTCCTGTTTTATCTCTGCAATTAGCTATCAGGATAAAAACATTTTAGGTTTGCTAGCATTAGTTAAGATGTGTTAGATTAATAAAGGGTACAAGAAGATCAATTCCTATTATGATTACTATTTGCTTGAGGCAGCCCAGTTATTCTTAAAATTACTTTATTCCATGGATACATCATACCAAACACTACAATTGTTTTGGACTGGAAACTTCCAAAATATTCCAATAATTTAAAAACAAAAAGGCACTATAAACTCTTATGAAAATAAAATAATTCTTGATTGATTGAATTTGGAAAAAAAAAGCTAAGCAAAACTTCGGGTAGACTTGAAACAATGAAATTAAACAGGAAAATTACCAGCATTAGTGATGCTTACTTTACCTGACAGATTAATAGCTATTCAGTGAAAACTGTGCACTTTGAAAGGTTAGGTAAAACATTAGCTACTCAGAAAATTATACTGTAGTTTTGATGTTAAAAAAAAAAACCAAAACCAACAAGAAACCCCACACCAAACTCCAAGCCCAGATATTGATCAGTTCCAGCAGTTTTACCAAAGCACAATGATCAATCTCCTGATCTCTTTTTTGCATCTGTTGAATTGCATTCTCCCACTGCCTGATGACTTCCTGCCTTTCTTGATGAACCCTGCGAAAATCTTCAGCTGCTCTGTCAAGTTCCATCTGTTTAAGAGAAAGTACCTCCATGACTTCTGATGTTAAAAGTGTCACATATAAACAAGGGATCTCTGAGAAGCTTAAGCACAAACCTGAGCTGTCATGGTTTCTGTAAGCTCATTATCCAGAGCTCTGCGCTTCTGATTTGCTTGCATGGTCAACTTTTCTATTTGAAGGGTTAATGCCTAAAATGAAAGGATATGAAAATATTTGGAAATTATGTATTTGAAAATAAATAGTTCATATTTTATAAATTCTTAAAGCCGTGCTACAATCAGGGGTTGAATTATTGAGGCATCAATTTTATTGTGTTTTAGAGAACAAAAAATGGACAGTGTAGACTCCCAAATTTTCAGTCAATACAAGTGGCCATAAGAACCAGAGTGCAGCAAGGCCAAAGTAACCCTCCACTGTGTGTAAATGTGTGTGGTGTCTGTGGCATACAGCAGCGAGACTGTTTGTGTAAACTAAAGTTTCTGGGTTAAGTATTTAATGAGTAAAAACCAAATTTCTCCTCACTGTATTTAAAGGCTAAGAAGAATCATAACCAGGGTTACTTATCTCTACATTAATAATATACTCGGGAACCCACTCTTACAAACTCTGAACTTTTGACTGGAATCTCTCTTTATATGGATAAATATGTTTATGTCTTCCATTATTCCAGGTAGCTTTACTGAAGTAGCTGTACTTTGTTCTCAGCAATATTAACAAATTCAGTTCTAAAGGGAAATCCTACACTATTCATCCATAGTTGGTGTGAATTTTTGAACAAACTCCTCTTAATTCAGTGGCACTGTTTTCTAGACTTTATTATCTATTTGTGCACCCTCTCAAAAAAATTAAGCTTACATTTTACCCAGATGAACAAGCAAATTAATGTCTTCAATTATGCTTCTCGTTGTAAAACCTGTTCTCTCTGAACTTCAGAATGAACTTCACATGGAATTCCACTATTGTGCTAAATGGAAACCAGTTTCAAAGCAGTGTGGCACAAAATCTTGTCTTAATTTTATCTGACTTGACAACATAGCAAGGTCTTCAAGTGATAAAACGGTTCTCCATTTGGTTTCTGAAAACTGTGTCTTTTCTACTTACTCCTAGTTTCCCTTCATCTTGCTGTGCATACTTCTGGATTGCAATAGCATCATTATCTGTACGATTTAATTCCTTTATCCAGCTCTCCAGAAGTTCCTCATCACAGTTCATCTGTTGTTTTAAGTTTTCCAGCTTCTTAGTGGTTTTATTTATAGTGTTCTAATAAAATAAGAGAAAATTGAAGGTTCAATATCAGATGTCTAATATTCATCGAATAGTAATTGAAGCAACCAGTTCAAGCTAATGTAACAAGTCTACCCACATCTTGTCCACAGAATTGATAGTTTTCTTTTTGATTAATTGTGTGTTACACTTGAGGAATGCTAGTGGACATCCTAGTCTTAAAGAAGAAACAAGACAGTAGGTTGCCACAAATTTAAAAGGCAAATAATTTTAAACAGAAAAGTCAACCTCTGGCAAGATATACCCATATGCAGGATATTTCTTCCACATAGTAAACTGATCTGAGGCATCAAAAGGTAAAGTTTCTCCCTCACTCATTAAGGCCCCCCTTATCTTACATATCAATTTTCAAATGTGACCTCTTCACGTGACTGTGAAGCTACTTCCTGACACAAAAATGAGAGAATCTAGATCCAGCTGAATAGTGTGAATATCTTCATCCTGCTACCCATTCTGAGAGACTGGAGATTATAAACAGCCTTAATCAGAAGAAAAAGAGCACATCTAAAAAATAAATAATGAATAGAAAGAAAAAGAGACAGTTCCAAACCCAGAAAACCACCTGTAATTGCGTAGCACTAGATTACTTTGTAACTTAAGTTTTTGATATTGAAATCATGACCCAAGTTTATTTTGTGTAGAGAAGAAGATTTGCCACTGACAATTTAATTTTTAAACCATTAAGAAAATACATGTGAGAATTAGAAATGCAACAATGTGGATGTGTGGCTGTGTATCTGGCATTAAGAACAGAACTCTTTCAATATCTAATTAATATTTGCTAAGTCTTGACCAGTCTATGCAAGGAGATCCTCAGTGTCACTCACCTACACAGGGAAAAGCCCATCCAGATCATCTACTACAGTTTATAAGCTTTAATTATAATTAGCTATTCTTGACTTATACTACTGTTGCTCTATGTGCAAGAGAGGACAAGCCATAAAATTCTGCAGTATAGGTGTTCTCTTCAAAAAATTTCAAACCTTACTTCTTGACTGTTCTTCTTTTGTCTCAAGGAAGCCATCTCATCTTTCAGTCGTTTAATGTCATTTTTGAGACGTCCATATTCTCTCTCAGCAAGGGCTTTAAAGTGATGTTCAGTTTCAATTTCATTCTCTTTGGCTTTGTAAAGAGACTGCAGAATAATAAAGTTCAGTATTTTACAATAAACAAAAGGCATACATCAACAACCGTTTTTTTTTACATACAATCAAATCCCAAGTCAGACATGGTGTGGTTTCACCACGTAAATGAAGGAATTTTCAGAGAAAATTTATTGGTTTGATTTTAGTATCTCAAATACATATACACTTATATGTACTTATATACACATTGTATCAAGTATCCACAGATCAACATTTTGTAGCCCTAAAAACTCAATTCTAAGATTTTTCAACCAAGATTCAGAATCTTAAACTTTCAACGTCAAAATCTTAGTCACTTGATCACCACTGACTTTACATCAGATTCAGGAGGCACAGCAAAAAAAATATTTTATTGTTCTGTGCTGAGACAGACCTCCCCTGCTGGCCTATAGCAGTATTTATGTATTGTCTAATCTTTCTTTTAATTCAAATTAAAACTTGAATCTAGCACCAAAAAAAATTAAGAAGTTGTTCAGCAGCAGGGAAGTTTCCTAAGACTTTTTCGCCCTGGATATTTTATCTGAAAGGTATAAATCTTTGTCTCAAGACTCTTTAGAAATCTAAACCAGCCCTTTTCGCCAGTTAATTCAGAGTGTAAGTAAAGACTTAGATCTTGACCATCTCACTTCATTTTTCATCTGTGTGAATTAAGTCTTCGCCAGCATTTCACAACTAATTCTTCACCATTATAAAGATTATAAACTTATTTTTCTATTACACTGTTGTTTTCCTTGACCGATTTTTTTTGTTATTAATATCTATGAAAGTCCCCATTCAGGAAGAATTCTAAAATGCACCCTTCCTGGCTTTTTCCTGGGTACAGTAATTTGAATCTGGATGGTCTTAATGACCATCGAATAAAATCACTGAGATACACAGTTTAACTTTTGTTTCTTGTGGAAATCCTGGAATAAAGGCCTAACAAACCTCTAACAAAGCTGGCAAAATATACAGGGACACCAGCCACAAAGAGATACTCAGGTTACAGGTCTGTTTGACAAAACAGATCTGCTAGAGGTGGCAATGTACCTGAGAGAAGCTTATCTCTTGTCTCACGTTCTTCAAATGAGACGTCATTGCTTCTATGCGCTCCTCAAAATTGGTCAACTCATTCTGCAGGTTCTCTTTTTCCTTTAGCATCTTCTGGAGCTGTTTAAGAGTTGGAATGGTCAAGTTACAGTTTGCGGTTGAGTGCTTATTACCTGCAACTACCTATAAATAGTCATTGCAATTATTAATGAAAAAATAACGTAGTAAGTAGCTGCTACGTTCCTCCAAAGCAGGGAAATGAGGGATTTCAGGAGAAACCCCGGAACTTTGCTAAGGGAACGCACAACTCGCACTGCTGCTCCCGAGGGGCTGGGGCGATGCGGGTGCGCGGGTCCCACGCTCGGAGGCGGGGATCTCCCTCCCGATTCCCCGGGCAGCTCCGCGGAACTCGTGGGGTTTCCATCCACGCCTCCATCCCTCCCTCCGCGGCCCCGGGGGAAGGGCTGTCTCCTCTCCCTGCCGGCCGCGGGCCCGCGCTCACTTCGTCCTCCAGCGCCTTGTTCTCGGCGTTGGCCACGGGGACGGCGAAGCCGGGCTCCCACTGCAGCTGGGCCAGCACCGAGGCGGCGGAGGGGCTGTACAGGCTCTCCATGGCCGCGGAGGGGCCGCGCAGAGCCGAGGNCCCGCGGGCTGGGCCGGGCCGGGGCTGCGCGGCTGGGGCGCGCTGGGCCCGGTGCCGGGTGGGCGCGGCTCTTTGCGGCTCACCGGGCAGGGGCCGGGGCTGTGCCGTTCGTGGCCGTGCCGCAGAGCGGGGTGTCAGCCCCAGAGCCGCTGGCAGCGCCTCAGAGCCTCCCCGGCTCCGGTGCCAGAGCCGGCCCGAGCCACGGCTGCACCGGGACTGGGGCCGGAGAGGGGCGGCTCATCGCCGCTGGGGACACTAAATGGGTCTGGGGCTGACCCCGCCTGCCACCGGTGACGCCGACTGACAGGTGTCTGGGAGAGTACGCTGTACGTGTCCTGTTTCTGAACAGGCCTTTGGCATTATCTCCACAACTAACGGGTGGGTTTCCTGAGCCACTCTGCGTCCAGGTGACCATAAACGCTGATGCAACGTCCTTGTGAACTTGCCTGTCACCTTTTGAACCCATCTGTTCTTCTGGGTTGCAAATTCCCTGTGCCACTGAGTTCCGCCATTTGCAGACCAACACTCTTGGCAAGAATCATAGAGTCATAGAATGGTTTGGGTTGGAAGGGACATTAAAGATCATCTGGTTCCAACCCTTGCCATGGACAAGGACACCTTCCACGGGACCAGGTCGCTCAGAGCCCCGTCCAGCCTGGCCTTGAACTCTTCCAGGGATGGGGCATCCACAGTTGCTCCGGACAACGTGTGCCAGGGCCTCACCACCCTCACAGAAAAGAGCTTCCTCCTAATAACTAAACCTACTCTCTTTTAGTTTGAATCCAGTCCTCCTTGTACTGTCACTACATTCTCTTGTAAAAAGACCCTAATAAAAGGAGGGGTAGCCTTGATGCAGAAACCCTCTGTTGGTGACAATTGTCTGGCTAAAGCATCTGAAAAGACATTAAAGGAATTAGCCAAAGCATGATTCAAAGGTGCCTGAGCCAAACAGCAATAAGCACAGACAAATGTTTGGGAGGTGGTTTGGAGGAGCAAGGAGTTTGCAGTGAGATTTGTTACCAACATGGGCCCATGGCAGGCTAGCAGCACTGACCACAGCAGAAGACATTGGTCTTGCTACGTATCAATAAACGTATTATGGGATATTTTCGGAGAAGAAAAGTTTGCTGAAGGACAGTGAAAGTCAGGCCTGATGAGGACACACCAAAAGGGAGACTTGCAGTGTTGTGCAGATTATTGCTGGTCATTCCACTGAGAACAGTCCTGCATTATTCTTAAAGTATTAAAAGAAAAAGGAACAACAATGTATGGGGGCAACAGTTTCTTAAAAATAAAGGAATGGTACAGCGTTCAGTGCCTCAACTACCTGTGAAAAAAAATATAGATGTCATGAGGAAGATCTTTTTTGCCTCTTGTCTTACCTGGCGTGGTTGGCTGCAAATGCTTGTTAGAAGTGCTTAATAATATTTTCGAAGAATCAAGGAAAACGTAGTGTCTTGAGACAGTAAT
The DNA here is from genome assembly GCA_013399875.1 of Gymnorhina tibicen. Taxonomy (NCBI): domain Eukaryota; kingdom Metazoa; phylum Chordata; class Aves; order Passeriformes; family Artamidae; genus Gymnorhina; species Gymnorhina tibicen. Next base: position 1,420,288 of record VXAZ01004213.1, on the reverse strand, counting down.
TGGCAGCAAGCAGCCTCCTGCCACCTTCCTGTTTGCCCTCTGGGATGTATGAAGTTGTGATGGCCAGTGTCCTGTGTTTTGATCTCGTGTACGCTTTCCCAGTCTGCAGCTCAGTGAGGATGTGTCTGATTGTGAGAATGATGTGCTGAGTACAGTTACTGTCTACTAGAGGAACATGGGATGATTGGACCTATATTCCCAATGTGGACAAGACAAAGATGCAGATGATCTGCAGGAAGATGAAAAATAGCTGAGATATAGGGCCATTAAGAAGGGAAACTTCTATAGGCAGAAAATTCAGACTTAAGATATATATATTCCTGATTCTAGCATACATGGAGGACACTTCTAGAACATGGACATGTGTAGACAGGTGGCTTTTCAAAATGAAATCTTAGGACCAGCAGCTCGCAGCACTGTGTCAGAAAAGGGGATGAGCACAAAGGGATCAGTGCAGAGGTGGTGGAGGGGTGTGATGATAAGGAGGGAGCCTCAGCTGCTTGGCCGGTGTCAGCTGAGCACGCAGCCTGCGGAGGACTGAGCCTTTTGACCCCTCAAGGGTCGCGTGCCAAGAGCCACCTATTGCACAGTGCAGCGAGGTGACCTGGCTCAATGGAAAGGTGGAATTCCAAAGACACTACAAGCTACTAGAAAGACAGCAGAGACTACAGTGGCACATCCCTGTGTACATATTAAGAGCCACTTCCTTTCCCACCCAAAGTAAGAACCACCTTTTTCTCACTGTATGTGAAGAATAAATGCAACTTGGCTTGCAGGTGTTTTAAACTGACACCTGTAATTCATTGTGGCATTGCAGTGACGAGCACCTGATAATCTTGTATTATCCAAGCAGAGCTTGTGTGTCAAAGAACATGAGACCATATAGTGCCTGAGAAGAAGAAAGCAAATTATTGGAAAACTGTTATTACGTGAGCAATCAATCCTGTTCATTAAGCAAGGCTTCCAGTGAAAAAAAGGTAATTCATAAACATGTGCCTTAATGCGTACATGAAAGAAATCAAATTAAATCAATCTTAATGCAGTTAGTTAAATTACATACCAAACTTTTGAATTTTTGTCATCATAAGTGTACTGTTCACATATTTTTGAATCCAGATTTATACATAGTGTCTGAAGAGTATAAAGGGTTATACGAGTAAAGAGTATTTCACAATTTTCATGGACATTCCACCCCCGTCACTTTCTCTTGCCTGATGCTGACTAAACAAATCTCCATGATATGCTTTTGTTCGTATGGTTTCTTCCTTCTCCTGCCTGTGGAAATGTGTTCAGTAAATGCAGAACTGTTTGCCAGATGTGCTAATCCACCAGATGGTGCTGCATGTCTGTGGATTCAGGGGGGTTTGGTTGGTGTCTCTTTTTAAAATAGCACCAGTCAGTTATGGACTGTTCAGTTAAAAGGGAATGTAAAATTCCTGTTCTGATATAAACATACACATACATGGAAGGTTGCTTTGTTTTGTTTTCTTTTTTTTAATTGTATCTCATATTTTTAAAGGTGTCAGAGGAACAGGAGTACTTGTAACATGTCAAACTGTTTTCCTGTTAACATTCCTTTTGGGTTGAATTTTCACTTATGTAGACCACTGTGCCCATTTGTTCAAAAGACTTAAGTGTAAAACCACTGTTTCTGGCCCTTAAAAGACTTAAAGTTCCTCATGTACCTGTTAAAAAACATGATTTTTGTTTGTTTATGCCCAATCTCCTTAAACTGTTATCTGTGTGAAAATAAAGATTTCAATAATGGATTTCTTTCTAATACATGATACTTTTGCTGTATAAAATATGGGAAAATATTTTTTCCTGACTGTACATCTAAGACATCCTCTGAAAAAAAGACTCATTTAAGGGATTATTGGATTATTTAACCCAGTGTAGCCAGTTGGTGTCAGTTAATCATTGTTTATAATCAATTTCCCATGTGAACCTGCAAGTGGCAGGGTGTTTGATAATGGGATATAATGGCCCACACTGTATCTTCTCTTTCAGATGGGTGCACTAAGGCTGCTGGCACAATGGAAGAAGCAAAAATAGGAAGAGAGATTGAGGGGACCACACAAGTGAGTGTGAGATCGGGACATGCAGTAAGTCTGAAGGATGGAGGAACTGGCATGATAATGAGTGAAGTATTGACTAAAAACCCAATGTCTTTATTGAAAGCTGGATCTCCTGAATTGGGCAGGAGAAGCACAGTTGTAATTTAGGTCTGATGTGTTATCATTTATGTTTACTCTAGTGATAACCAGTGAATGATATAAATTAACAGCAATTTAATACATTGGTCTTCAGAAAAAAAAATTCAAATATGAGCCAAAATCAAATATTTTTGAAGTCTGAGGAAGTTTAAATTTGTTCTCTTTATCCTGGTCTATACTTTCTGCGTAGCTGTGCTGGCAAAGGCTGCAATATTGCTGGTACTGTACAGTGGCTTTTTTGTGCTGGAGATGGGTGCCGAGGACAAAAAACCCCATCCTTTTGCTGCAACATTCATTTGAAAAGTTACTATAAGACAATATGTGCCATAGGGTAATTTATTTTACTTGTAGGACCCGAGTTGGCAGCCAGCACTGGGAGGGCAGCTGTGAGAGCAATGCCCTAGGTACAGGCAGGGGTGATTTGTGGAGGGGCAGAGCAGCCCCTCCGTGCCCCACCCGGCAAAGGCGCTGCCCGGTGGGGCGGGGTGTGCCTTCTCCAAACACTGCTCAGAAAATGTTCATGTAAAACCATTACCAGGTTTTATTTAATAACCTCCTAACCCTCTCTCTCTCCTCCTCCTCCCCTCTGTTCCTCTAATGCCTTTTACAGCTCTTGCTGCACAGCGTGAAACCTCAGAGCTGTATTCATCAATGACTCACACCCTTGCTTAGGGGCCAATTTTCATGGAAGCTATACAGGAAAATTTTGAAATGCACCTATCTCATGCAGGGCACAAGATGATTTCTCTATTCATTACTATTCCAAAAGGACTTGTTGTCCTTTGGAAATGTTCACATATTACTTACATTTGTGTGTGCATGCATACATGTGCAGAGCTAACTTGCCTTTGGATTTGAATGGTCTAAAAATAAAAATGTATTGTTATTATCATTGACACTAGTCAGCTGAAGGGTAACTAAGGGCCTGCTTACATTGAGTGAAAGCAGACAAATGCAGAGCAAAATGCAGCTTTGTGTGTTAGGTGAGCAAATTCTACAGACTCAAGCACAAAACTTGTTAAAAATCGCCCTTTTGTTTGATACTATGAGTAGCAGCTTTCTGAGGAATTTAGGAGTAAAGCCAAGGACTTACTTTGAGAAACAAAACTGCAGTTTTACCTCTGAAAGCTTTTCGTGTTGGTCAAGGTTATAATACCTTTCTAAAACCCTCCAAGAAAACGTGTTGCTTTCCCTTATGACACCATGAGTTAACTCAAGTTTTTAGCTTTGAGGGGAAGGAGAGGTAAAATCATAGAAATTATTATCCAAAATGACCTTTCAGTTTAAAACCCATCTGACAGGGAGGGAATCGTTACTGCAAAATTGCCAGTCATAGACTAATTGCATTCTCAGGGGTTGCTAATTATATCCAAAATTACTTTAAACAGTTTTGGGGAAGAGACTGAGACTTACTGCTTAGCATAAAGCAGTTTATTTACGCATGTACAAAGTAGCTTACATCCCTAAGGGATTAAACTAATTTCAATATTTAACTGTAAGTTCTTGTAAAAATTGTGTCATGCAATGATGAATCAGAAGTGGTAGGAAAAACAGGGCAAAATATACTTTTGCTTTTCATAATTTTTCCAACAGGCATTTCAAATTGTAATTCTAAAAATAGCTTTTTCCTTCACTTTGTTTCTTAAACAGATGGAAAAATCTCTTTCTGCAGATCAGGCCCATCTACTGACATTAATTTCTACCTTCTGTCTGTGCAGGTGAGTTCCTCAAGAATGCGTTAAAGATCAGATTTGGTTTTTCCTTATTTGTTGATGTTGTTTTGCTGAATGAATTTTGCTAACGAAATGTTTTGCATGACAGATGAGCTTTGTCCATGGCCTAGCAAGAGGGCATTCTCTTGCAGGAATGCACAGAATTACCAAGCTCCACATGTATGTTACATAGATCAGAAAAATTCATGGCCCTGTCAGAGCCAAAAAATAGCAGTGAGTCCTGTGAAGGCAGTAGTGTGATCCTTGTTTTAGAGATGACAAAATAGAGGCATGAAGATGTTAAGTAAATTCCCTCGTATTGCCCAGAATACCAAGTAGGAAATTAGAAATTTTTTATTTTGTGTTTTATTTGCAGGCACAGGTTTAGCACCTCTGTGAAAGTCGTGGCTGTTTTGTTTACAATGGGTAGCCTGTATCCAGTTCTTCCTTCCCAAAGTCCATTTGTGCTGTAGAGAATATGTGGGGATTGTGAATGTACTCGTAAGTAGCATTCCACAGTTGAACTAATTGCCAGGCCAAGCGAGGGACCACAGTAAATGGGTGCATAATTTGATCCAAGATGGATTTGTACTCTACCAACACAGCCTGAAATCTTCTAATGCTTTTGGATTTGACTGTGAGCTGTTCATTGTTGTTTGAGCCTGTTCTTTTCTATTACCATATTTTCTCTGGATATCATTTCTGTGTACCTTATCTTTGTATAAAAGGCCACATCTTTACCATATTTCCAGGGAATAAAGCATACAAAATTTACTGCTGTAGACCAAAATATGACAGATAAAGGTAGTCCATTACAAAGTTCTTGCCCTCAATCATGTAGAAGGCTCTCTCTGCTTCTGTGAGCAGTGGTACCAATGTGGCTGCACTGTAATGGGAGAAGGGTTAACAGCAAACCAAGACATTTTCTGCAGCAAAAAGAGATGGAATCTTCTCCAAGCAATTACCTTTTATGTAATAAACAATGTCAGTGGTCAATAGAGGGAGTTTTCTTACCCTAATCCCCTTCCATTTAGCTTAAAATAGAAGTGCTATTAGTTTGACTAGCAGGTTGGTGTATCATGAAGCCTGGTCATACCTGGTCACATGTCAAATTAAACTGCCAGCAGAAAGGTTGCTCCAGTAGCTTTTGTCTGTGCTTTTCTTGAATAAAGTACAATAATGCATGCTAGAGCTTCAGTGGTGTTAGGTGCTTTTGTCAGATGTGTCTATTGATATTCTGCAGCCTTTTTGGAATATAGAGTGCACTGCTTTTTATTACAGATTTTATTGGCATCATGAGGTTGTGATTAGCTTCTCCTGTACTTTTAGTTTCTATTGGCTCTGAAAATCCAGCTCTAATTACTAATGGATACTTTCCAAAATAATTTCCTTCTGGTAAAGGATGCACATAACCTGCTATCATTAGATATCTGCTGGCAGTACACATAGCTTGTGCTTTGGCTAACCCTAAAAGGAGGGGAAGGTTTGATAAAGGGAAAAGCCGAAAGCCATTATATGTGCTCAAAGTACTGAGGAATTTAAAGATTATGACAGCATATCTGTCCTAAATACGAGCTGTGACTTCCAATGGATGTGATGTTCCTCACGGATGCAGTGAGATGTGACAGAACGGTCACACAGCTGAGTATTCCATGGCTCAGCAGCCTTCAGCTCAGTTACAGGACACAGAAAAACAGGAGCTTCATGGCAGCATGTTTTCTTTGTGTTACGTACAAACAGCACCTCTGTCTGCTGTCCTTTCTAGTGGAGTGCAGCTACTGTGATCCCTTTCCTGACCATCAGTTTTCTTGTGCCTTCATTTTTTCTTCAAAAATACATTTATTTGAAGCAGGGTTGAAGTAAAAAAATAGAAATGCAGCACAAGATTATACATGTAGAAAGTTAGTCCTACTTAATATTATGAAAGTTTATACGCAACAGCAGTGAAAACCGCAAATCCATCCTTTTTATTTTTCTTTAATTTTTTAAAAATTTTGGTTTGGGTTTTGTTTTTATCACTTTCTTTATAAACAGTATAATGGTAAAGCAAGGGCAGTGCCATGGAAGGCCAGAGGCCTTCCAGTTACAGAAGGGTGATCAAAGAGAAGAGCCTTAGCCTGACCTTAGCCACAGCCATTTCCAGCGTTTTGCTGAAATCTCAAGCAACTGCAATTTCTTCTGTTCCCTACTTAAGTTTGTGAATTGTCAGTGCTTGAATCCTGCTGCTTCTGGCTTATATAATCCTGTGTCTGTAATAAACTTCTTCATTTTCATTCTGGTTTTGGCACTACTGAAGGAATTAGAACACTTTTAATTGTTTATTCCTTAGCAGTTCTGCATTTTGTGGAAGGAAATTGGCCTTCCTCCTGCCAGCATCCATGGAGCCAGAGAACGCCCCAGAGTTGTCAAGGCAACAGCTTTTGCTTGGGGAGCTGCAAAAGAGAAAGGGACAGGAATGTCATCCAGAGAACCAAGGGCTTTTGTTGCAGGGCACAGGAACATGTGCGTGGCCCCTTTACTGCAAACACCATCTATGGGTGGGTCAGGGAAAGTAGAAGTTACTCACAGAGCAATGTAATGAGGTGGAGCTCCTGAGAACAGCATCCTGATGCACACTCAGGTCTAGAATCACAGGCCCAAACTGGGCTTCTCTTCAGTGTGTTTGTTCTCTTGTGCAAGGCCACACTGAAATACTGGCATAAATCAAGCGTTTTTAGGTTTTTGGAAGGGAAAGGGAGCTTGGTTCTCTTTACTGCCTAGAACTTTTAGCAAGCAAAGCATTGTATTTAAAAATTTTATCACTGTTCAGTGCTCTAGAAGGATGTCTGTTCATCTAACTACTAACTGGATTCTTGTGGTGATCTTGCTTGCCTCTGCTGGGAGATTTGCTTCTCATGCTGGACAAACCTTTCAAACAATGAACAAGCTCCTTAGCTAGAATAAGGCACAGGGCTCACCTGAACCAACAGACCTATGCTACAATTTACCTGGTGCAGACTGTGGGCTGCATGAATTCAACACAGAAAATGCCATTGCCAGAGTGCTAGAAATGCATGTAACCTAGCAAAAGTTCCTTCATTCTGTCCCAAGGACAGGATCCAAGGACTCTGTCTGCATTGTAATATTTCTGGTTTTCCTTCTGCTTCAACAGCCAACAGTTAGAAAATCTTACACCTGTATATTATAGTCAGAATACTCAACGCATATTTCTATGGAGGCATGAAAAATTACGCATTTCCCATTAAACATACAATGAAGCTATCAAGGGTTTAACAAAGTATTTTGTATGGGGAGATCAGATGGCCCCAAGACTTGTTGCTGTGCTTAGTATTTGGCACGCAGTGTCACCCTCTTCTTGCAGTAGTTACTTGATATGTCTGAAGTGCATATTTGCTGTCATGTTACTGCTATGTGCATAGTAAAATGCTATATAGGACATAGCATAATCTTGTTTGATATTATGATCCTGTAATTTTCTTTAAAAAGATTAATCTTGTAAATACTGTAAAGTTATATTAGTAGTTGCAGTAAGCTGTTTAAGATTTATGCAGCAGCATTATTTATATTTATAGCCAGTGACCTTGATACCTTCTACTTAGAGTCGATGTATTTTTATGTTACTTTGTTTCCTTATTTTTCTCGGCTTTGGTAAAAAAAAAAAAAAGCACCCCAAACAAACTAAAAAACTCTTAGATTTTTGATTTTGAAAAGATATTCCAAACTTTTACAAACTGTGATACACAGAGAATTTGGAGATTATTTTAACACCTATTGCCATTTCATATAGTCATTTAAGTAATTAGGGCATGAGTAAGGTACACCTAGAGAGACAGGACATTAACTGTGTATTAGCCTCTTTGAAGTGCATTTTATTGTTGTATCAGTCATTGCAGAATAAGGTTCTGAGCCTAAGAGCACAGATGAAAATATATACAATCCCTTTAAAAGGTGGAATATTTGAATTTAGCGTGCAACATAGTTGCATGAAATTATCACTCCTGTCATGTCAGCTGAAATATCAGAAATCCTATTTCTAATCCCTTCCATGTAATGTGGCACAGGGACATAGATACGTATCAGCCGCAAAGGGAGACAGTACGGCCTTTCCGACAGACTCTGCAGGCTGCCTGCAATTCAATCCCCCTTCTCCAGCCTCTCCACCCACTGGTTGAGCCTCTTGTTGCCCTTCCAACACCTAATGCACTCCTGACACAATGGAGGGAGGGCAGAAGCAGTGTGGTGAAAAATCAGATGCTGCAGACAAAAACTTGACAGACTGTCTTGCTCCCAGTGCCACAATATGAACTGGCCAAGTGAAAAGTGATGGCCATTATCCCATCTCACTGAATGACTTAAATGACTTACAGCCACATGCAGAGAAAGTTCTTTGGACTATTTCCATGGGGGTTTTAAATTTAATTTGCATGATGAGATGTACAAGGTAGGTTTTTACAGTTGGAGCAGCTTCCCTTTTCCCTCACTCCCCTGTAAAGTAAGGATAATTTCCCTGAAGTCATTGGAGTAACTTCATTATCAGATGGGTGTTGGGAGAGCACTTTCATAGTCCTTAGGCAGCTTTCCAGTTGTTGCACAATAAGCTCCTATTTACATCTTCCCTGAGGCTGAGGTTTCTGGGCACGCTGGGCATTCATCCAGCACTGCACATCTCAGAAAAGATGGCTCCTTATGGATCGTTCAGTGTTGTACAGGACACAGCCTGAGTCAACAACCAGGAGTCTCATGCAACCAAGCAACTTCTATATTGACAACAATCTGGAAAATGTAGGTGTTCTAATAAGCACAGTGCTGTATTTAAAACTGTACAAATGCTGCCTCAGATTCACTTGAATGTTTTGTCTTTGACATTCCAGGCTAGTCCTCTATCCTGGGATGCTGGCCATGCCTCTCTTTCTTTACTTTGTCCCAAATCTTGACTCGAGATACTTTCTCTCTGAAAGTTTCACTAAAATGGATAAACTCCAGTGAAAAGTTTCAATTCAGAGAACTTATTTCTTGAAGAATCCCCAGCAAGTTCTTTACAAAAGCTCTGATAAAAGCAACTCCTCTCTGCCTCCCTATCCAGTGACTCCTGCTAATTCAAAAGCGTATCCATGGGCTCGAGAAGAGCAGCTGTAAGAGCAGAAGCAGACAGAGATCAAGAAGAGAGGAGAGGGACCAAGAGCTGTGTACTTCTGTAATTGTTGTATCACATGGGAATTTGAGGCACCAAGCCTGGCTATTCCCTGTTGTGTGCTACAGCTTTTGGAGCCTGACCTGACCAGTAAATCCTTTAATTACTTACAACTGGGTCATGCTTTTATACACGTACAAAAGCCAGGAGAAGGCTGCTTGGACCCACTCACCAGGTGCTGTCAGTGTGTACAGCTGTTAGGAAGCACACATGGAGCAGCCATGAGCAGGATGTGCTTCCTGGACTTTTCCATCTCCCAGCCACACATCTGGAGCGCCCGTGGACAACGTGTCCTCCAGCACGGTGGGGCACGGCACGTCCTTGAGCATAAGGCTTTCCCTGAGAGCACCTCAAGCCATGCTCACATGAGCAACATATCTGCACTGAAAGCATGCTGGAGTAAGACTTGAGAGGCAGTAGAAGATGCTGCTTGTCTTGTATTTATTCCTAAAGTAGATAAGATACTGTAAATAACAGCAAGCCAAAAAAATTTCAGATTGTTGCAAGTGCAACATACCAGAAACTGCTTTCTTTCCTTTGCAGAGGAAGTGTATTTAGCAATCTCTTCCCATTTATTATTTCTGATGGAAGCAAAATCTTACCACATAATTAGCTAATATTTCATATACCTGAATCCACGTTCATCCTTCCAGCAGCATCCTCCATCTTTTCTTCCTTCCTTGTCTTTTTTTTTGAATTTGTGGTTATGCAGCATTTATATTAAAATAATATTTTTATGAATTATTACTTGCAGAAAATCAAATAATAATGTATGCTCTTTTTCATTTTTTTGCTCCTTTGTTCTGATGTGCTAAAATCATGCTTTTTGGCAGTTGAGCACTCTGTTGATGAAGCCTGAAGCACATGACAATATGAGCGAAATTCATTATCAAGCAAAGAGTGTAGTGAACTTTGCAGCAAATCATCACAAAATAATCTTGCTTTTCTCTCTGGTCTTACTCTAAATGTGATTTGCACTTTTATGGAAAGAGGACTTTGTGCTGGTTTTGATGTTACATACAAATAGTCTTGCTTGTAAAATTTCCATTATGCATGTTTACGTTTAGCAGCAGCACTATTGATTCAAGCTGTACTGATTGGAAAGCAGAAGTCTTTAACGCTAAGCCCCTTCAAAGTTTTTCATACATTTGTGGCATTTTTCCAGTGTTACTCACAAAACAGCATAGAGATGCTGGAAGGAAATGCTCCAGCTGCAGGGATAAGTAGAGCCAAAAAGTAATATCCAAATAGAAATTATCCAGTTCGTGATTTCACTTTGATCACCAGATGTTTGTCATGTGACTTCAGCAGCAGAGACCACAAGAGAGGAGGATGTGGTGGTGTGGTACTTAGCTTAATCTAACGCAAGGGCTCATAGCTCAGCGATACATGTACACAAACTGTTATTGGCTTTGTCCATTTTTTGAGAAATTCCTTGCTTTATCATGATATTGATTACTGCAAACTGTGTCCTCAGGCCAAGCTTTGCTTTGGTTTCTCAATTCTTTAAACTCTGAAAGACTATGGAAGCAGAGCAGGATACATTGAAGATACATGCAGATTAATTGTATAGTTTACTCTGGTTTGGTTAGTAATTTGCCTCTATGAAGACCTGGGCTAGTGATGTTAGCAAATTATAAAGAGCATTATTCTCCACCCCTAAGAGTTTCAGATTTAGATTTGTATCTTTTTCCTAGTTTTAGCACTGGTAGTAATTTGATTTAACTGCCTCCAATATAATGAACTTAAGGGAGCTTTTTTCAGCTTCTCTTAGTTAAGAATTAGTTGAGGCATTTCAAAATGCACAGAATTGAAAGGACAATTTAGAATTTTCGAGTTGTAACCCTTTATCATCTTTTTCAACCATCTTATACAGTGCAAAGCTACATCTAAAATCTTCTTACAATTTTTGCTCTTGTTAACCCCACAGGATGGCTGATGCAAACTTTGACTGCTTCAGAGATTAAAAGTCTCTTGAAATGTCAGTTCTAAACTTATCCAGGGTCTGTTTATAGCTACTTATTCTCATAATTGAAAAATTATATGATGCATGCCATAGAATTTCTAAGTGAATTTGGATAAATGACTTAATCTCTATGTCTGACTTATCCCAAAGCAGGAGTTTTTCCCCTCCATCCTCTCCCACCTGGCCACACAGTTTTGTCTCTTGCTGCCTCAGGTATTTGCCAGTTCCTTTACTATCTATGTCAGTACCTTACCGTGCTTGGTTGCGGAAGGGATATTTTTAAGCTGAAATAGTGAACTAGGACAGCTCAGCAAGTGGCCTGGGGAGCACATAGAGAGGCAGGGCCTGGCAATCACATTTCTGGTTTAGCTTGCTCTGGAACTACAGCCTCGATTCTAGTTTGATAAAGGTATGATAATTCTTTCTTTCCCAACTTTTTGAATGATAATTCTTCCTTTTCCTACATCTTTACAAAATTATCTGTTTAGATTTTAAGTTCTGCAGATCAAAGACTGTCTTTTAGTGACTTGCACGGTGACAACAGTGGATCCCCACATTTAGATATCAAGACAGTGCAGATACAAGATCACCACAGAGCATTTTGATTGCTGACCTTCTACCCCCCTTTTTGTGTTGTGCTGCAAATGTATCCTGCTTTACTGAAGACAGATTATATTCTCTGCCATTTGCTTCCAGTTTATTATTTATCATTATATATAATATAATGTGAATTTTTAATTAAGTCAACTTCATTTTTCATTAGTGCGACAGCATAGATTTCATTAACCATATGAATTCCCACTTTTCTTTATTACATGGGCGTTTCTTACTTGTGAACTTCCTTGACCTACTTAGGATCCTAACAGCAAATAGCATTGATCCTCTTTATCTATTAACCTCTGAAATGTGTGATATCGACTTACAACATAGGTTTTAATGTAAGATGAAATAATACCAACTATTATTTCGGAATCTGGACAAAAAATATGTATTTTATAATAGGTGCTTTTATGTGAAACAAAGTGTTCTTAACATTTTTAACAATTTCTGAATGTACTGTCTCCACCCTTCACTATAGTATTTTGCATACGTCTGGGATTTCTGGGTCTGTTTCTCACAGCAGTGTTGAGAAAATTTCATGCTTTCACATTTTTCAGCTGTAATACTATTTACTTTGAAGAGAACTGAATATCCTCTAGTATTCTGCCAGGTCTCTCTCTAGACTTCCACACTGAGGTAGTTTTATTTGATCCTTTTATGTGAAAGATTAAATTTCCTTGTGTTGTATGGTGAGATACCAGTGCTTATTTTCAGGGAATTATCTCACGGAAAGTTCTGTGTTCTAAATTATTTGCACCCAAATCCAAAATGTCAGAAGCCTTTGTTTCAGTAACAGAACATCTGATTTGCTCTTGTGGTTCCAGGGAAAGTCCATTCCCCAATATTTACATCTGTTCTCCATCTTCCATTAAGGAGTCAACCCCTTAATTCTTACTTGGAGAAAGATACAAATAATTAAGATTATTACTATTCCAAAGATAAACGGATATACTTACATTGAGTTGATTGCTGGAAAGGAACTGACTGAGAAATTTTGTATGTTCATTGGTTTTCAGGTATATGAGCTTAAACTGAACTTAAGACATTTATTCCAAAACTTTATGCAATTTAGTAATTCTTGACTTTCTGAAATGTTCGTTTAGTTTACCATATGAATGCTATAGGTATTTCAGAGCCTGATCACATTTTCTATGTTCAGGCAAATATCCACTGTCTCCAATGAGGAATTTTACATTGTGATAGGAGTTTTGACTGAGGAGAGGAAGCCGAATCAGTCCCACGTGTTGTAGAGACTTAAAATAAGGAATTAATATGCAGCAGAGCTGTGACAGTGGCTTTAATTCTACTCACATTAATTTTCACTGTTATTATTAATTAAACCCTGAAAATCAGGGATTTAATGGAAACTCTGACAGACCTTTAATTACAGCATTTCAACAGACTTATAGTATAGGATGTCCTCTACTAGTGCACAGGACATTCTGTACTTGAGAGGGTATAAAAAGAAGTCATAGTTTTTGGTGCACTTTATGTTCAGAACATTTTTTAATTCTTGATAGGCTTTTACTCAGTGTTGTCTGCTGCATCCGGGTAAGTTACACAGAGTGAATACTTTAGCTGTTGTGGTCAAGAAAAGTTTGGAAACAGAATTTTAAATTTTTTTTTAACACAATTGCTCATTATTGTTCCAAACCATCTGTCATTGTTTTAGGGGAATGGCTTTCTCACAAGCTATTTGTGTAGCAGAGTGCACTATGCTCAAAGATATGTCTTCAAATTAAATTATTTAGATTGCAGATTTCTGACAGGAAGGATGACCTTTTTTTTCCCTGTTTGTCAACCATCTACCATAGTGGGGTCCTGACCAGAATTCCTATGTGTACCCATAATATAAGCCATAAATTACAGTCATTCACCCCACGTGATTTGTAGTGCTGTGTCTCAAGTCTTTGCATTATGTGTGTTCCACTGAGGCCTCACGATGAACTGCTTAGGCCCTGGCTGTGCAGGGTGAGAGTTCTATCAAAGTGATTTACGGATATGGAATTGTCAGGAGGGAGAGGAAACTGCAGGGAAGAGTCAGATATTGTGAGCAGCAGTGTTCTGTAATGTTTAGTACATCACATTTCAATTTGTCCAAGCATACAACCATATAATGAGCATTTTTGTGTGTGAAAATCAGTATTATACCCTACCGGCTAATTTTTTACACAATTTTACCACAAATTTTGCAACATACACTTTCCAATAATGAATGTTCCTGGATTCACAGGGATCTATGATAATTGAAAATGTTATTGAAGTGTGGAGGGAAATGGATGTAAAGCTCTAATCCCGGAAACTGTGAAGGAGGTACAGGCTAAAAATCTCAAAATCAGAGACAGATTTGATTTGTAGCTATTCAATAATTATAGCTAAAACAATCAATGATTATGGAGAAGCTGAGTAATGAGTTTTTAAATACTTTTGATATTGGTAAAAAGTGGTGTTTGATCAATTAGCCACCTGTTCTCTTGATTAGATAACAGAACTGTAAGAAACAAGTGAAAACGTGTATGTTCTAAAATTAATAGGGAAAGGAATTTGAGGATGCTCCATGATAGAAAGGATTTCAACTTTTCTTGACTAATTCTGTGACTTCTAAATTTGTATAGTATACAATAATGTTTGGATTCATATGTTTGTTTTTAGGCAGCTAAAAATTACTTTTTCCTACGAATCTAGTGAAAACTGTGTGTATTTGCACTGCATGTTCTGTCCAAATGTACCTTGCTCGAGGTATGTTCAACTTAGTTCACCTTTATAGATATACATAAGCAGGAATGTGAATCACTGAGTAGAACCAATCTCCGCATTAGCAACCACTACTGAGAGGAAACAGTCCTAAAAATTAAAAACTTCTGGATTACCTTAGGGGTGATAAACACATGAGTGGCTGTGATCAAAAGTTGTTCTCTGAGATCCCAGTCCCAGCACTCTGCTTGGCTTTTCTCACATGATTATCCTGAGTGAGGCAAAAGTCGCTGATATGAATAAAGCTTAAATAGACACGTGAAGGCAGACCTATTCTCTTCTCCACAGGCAGGACTTCTGCTGGCCATGCACAGAAGTGGCTTAAAACTCAGTTTAAGGTCTTGAGTGCTGGCCCAGGGGCTCACATCAGCACAGGAAAAGATTTCCAGGTCCAGAAACCAAGGAGGGAGCACTACACTCTGTGCCACCTGCCAGAGGGAGAACCCAGTGCTGAGCACCTCCTGCTCACCCTGTGTTCACATGAAATAAAGAACCAGAATCCAAATTTACATAAACAAACTATTCAATTGATTTTTTTTTCTCTAAGCTTTGTAATGAACCCAGCAGAGTTTCAGAGCTCTGCAGTTTGTTTGCAATCTATGTCTATTTTTAGATGGTTTTTCATTCTCCTCTCTATCCAGAGGCATTTTTTTTCATGAATGGACATTTGAAATACCTCAGTGTGAAACCATTTGTTCTTAACTGGCAGCCACATGCTCTCTCTGCTTCTGTTATCCCACTCTGGCATTTATTCAGTCATCTTCTCAATCAGTTAAGAACCTCAACTCTCAGAAAACTAACCTTATAAAAAAACCAGATGGTTTTCTCCTGGTTTATTTCTGTGAACTTAAATATGGAGATAGAGGAAGAGCAGGAGGGCTCCCCATGGTGGCAGGGATCTCTTGGGTTTTCAGGGCTGTAGTGTGAAACAACAGCCTGAGAGCTGACCAGCACTGTGTGTCTCTAGTCCCTCCTGAGAATGAAGTGTGAAATAAAATAATACCTATGGCCGATAACAAATAAATATGCATTTTATGTAAATTTAGGGAAAAACTCCTCCAAAATAATTGCTTTGAGTCATTAGGAAAGCTGCTTTAGAGTAAGAACTACAGAGATCTCTTAGCAGGACCAGCATTGACTGGCTGGGTTTAGCCAGGAGCTGGGGATGTCAGCTCAGGACGAAATTGTTGTTAGCATTAGGAAATTTCCTGCTGTGTGGATGGGTTTAATGCACTATTATATGGTGTGGATGCAAATTTAACGGGCTTGAAAATAGAGAAATTGAGCCTGAAACCTGTAGGGCATGTCCTTGGCCCAAACTAACCCACACCACTTCTAAGCAGAGTCAGTCTAGGCAGAGAAGTGGAAGGTATTAAACCAGTGGCTGATTAGAATCGGGACCCTGTTACTTAAAAAGGAGCTGTGGCTGGCCAGGTGACCACAATGGCTTTTGGACTTTTTTTTTTATAATTTATATTTTTTTCAAGGAGCAGAGCAGCCATCCATTTAAATACATACGAAATACAACCCCAAAGTGTTAAAATGACATTTAAAATAGCGTAACAGTACAGACAATGTTAAAAGAATGCAATTTGAGAAGGTGTCCTTCCTCACGCAGTAATGGGATTGCCACTGTTGCTCAGCACATCACAAGAAAGTTTTATCTTAAAAGAGCAAAATAATATCATTAACAGAAAATTAAACTTAAAGTCACCATGAACTATGGACTTAAAAGACCCTCAAGAAATGAAAACCAATTGTCTGTCAGAAAACCAGGAGGTCAAGTAGTCATTGACCAACCAAAAGCTGCACCGATTGCTGAAACGTACAGTACTTTCAAATCCAATTAACTGTTTCAAGCAGACAGTCCTCATTTTCTCTTTCATCAGGAAGGGAAATTTGCAATCATATATTCCAATGAAAGTTAAGTTGTTTTGATCTGATAATTGTCAGATGTATTTATCTTAATTTGTAAGTTTTTAATGCTAAAGCTCCAAGCTGTTCAGATATAACAGAAGTACTGGGAAATGAGGTACAAAATGCTGGAATTCAAATTAACCAATAAATATATTTTAATATATATCAGCAGGACTCTAGAGGATTCCATTAATGTTGAAAAATAGAAAGGATTTAGGTTAATTTGGTAAGAAGGCAGGTCAGAACGTTTACAACAGTGGCATAGAATTGTATAGAGATGCAAAATTTTTCAAGAGAGCAGAATTTTTTCAAAAACGCTGACTCTAGCTGTCACAGCCCTGCCTTGGTTAAATCCAGTGGAGAGATATGAGGACTTTCTAATTTGCTTTCCCTCTATTTTAATAATAGCTGTGCATAAGTAATTTATGAAAGGCCAACCAGGCAGTGGGCAACAGAAAATTAAACTCATTTTATCTGAAAGCAGGTGGATTTCTATATATCATTAGCATGCATAGAATTCTCACAATGTTATTTCTCATACTGATGGAATGTAACCAAATAATATATGAGTTTTTTGCTTATGCACGAGTGAAATTTTTAGATAAAAGTGCCAGCCCCAATGGCAATTTTCTGCAAAACGAAAACTAATTCTGCGAAGCTTCTTATTACTGGGAAGACTCATTTGGCTTGCATTAGAGACTGACATAAGTGACTTTAGGATTTTACTAACAGAGTAGATGAGATGTGCTATATGCAGTAATATCATTAGAGAATGTAGCAGCAGAAGCAGAAGAGTTTGTGGCACTTAAGGACACTGGCACAAGTAAATTGTTTTCATTTACGACAAGCTTTAAAATGATTTTTTTTCTCATGGTGAGAAAAGGTTTTAGTTTTAGGTTTCCCTCACCCTTCCCCAAGACTTAAAAAAAAGCATCTGCCTGAATTATTGCTCATATTATTTCAACCCCTGATACCAAATGTACTGTATATGCCTGCCTTATCACCTGTATCACCTTGAGAGAGGCTAGATTTTTATGAAGAAAACAATGCTAAAACTAAATAAATGTATTGTCAGTGTTATTATAATCTAAATAAGGAGAGAGAAGCAAACCACATATTTCTCTACTTGCTGTATTTTCACTATTCGTTATCAGAAATATATTTGGAATCTCTCCACATACCATTCAAAGTATTTTAAAAGAGCAACAGATACACTGCAATCATTTGACTTAACCAAACGCAGCTTTCCTTTTTTTACCTCATAGAAGTCTGTTAGGAGTTTGTTTGTTTTTAATTATTATACCAAAAGGTAAATCTTTAATCTATACCAAAAGGTAAGACTTTTCCCAGTCTTACATCTTGTTTAACAAGAAATGGCATTTGCCAAGCAGTATTTTTCTCTGAGGCAAGAAGGAGTAAAAGACCATGCTAATTCCTACCCCAGATAATAGCTTTGTTTTTTAATGAGGATGAGGGTGAAACTTTCCATTTTTTTTTTTTAATTCAAGAATCAATAGTAGCAGCTACTGGCTGCTAGCAGTTACTACCCTTTAATGGTTGTATTGGCTTGTACTGCTACCTTTGTAGTTTGCAATATATTTTGTTCACATTTGAATTTCAAAAAAGAGGGAAGATATGACTCTGTTGTTGGAACCAATAGCACTGACCCAAGTCATATGACAGAGATAGTCTTTTGTAACCCTGGCCCATGTGAGGTGACTGTGTCCAGCTGTTCTTAAGCTGTTTATTCAGTTTCTTCTATCAGCACTCACGTATGTCACACTTACATGACTTTCTTGTATTGCATGACTATTTTATTGGTTTACTTTGATAGCAAAGTTTATATTGTCCTCCATAGTCAGTACTTTTACAGAGCTATCTTGACTACCAAAGGCCCTAAGGAGCAGGAAAATAAAATCCTGAGGTAAACTGCATGGGTGTAAATGTAGAATGACTGTGTTTACCTCAGTGAAGCTAATCTGGGTATGTAGTGCTCTGTTAAAAAAGCTGAGTTTGACCCAATGTAACCAATATTGAAACCAGACTTGACAGCAAAGAGAACCGTAAGTTCTCTTCTCAGGGGAAATGCTGGTGTTGGCTATACTGAGGCAGATGCAAAATACTTCTGCTGGAGTCAATAGATTTCCTTGAGACATTGCTCAGCACAAACAGGGACAGAGCTTGGCTCTGCTGGGCCATGGATTCAGCCAGTGTATTAAACCATAAGGATTAGAGTTCCAGTGGTAACACTCAAATGGATACATTGCAAGGCTCTTTACACGTGCTGGTTCACACAGTCCCTCCCTGTTGCACTTGCCGCTGTTAGCAAATGTGTGAAAGAGAGAGAAGAGATAACTGAAGAACTATAAAAAATCTCAAACTTCTGTAGTGAGGTGCATGGGCACCTTGCCAGCATCTGCTGACACCTGGCTCCTGCTGGTACGGGAGAGCTGAAATACAGGGACAGGAGTATGTCCTCATTCGAGATCAGCTCTTCCCCATTCTGTGCCACCTCTCTAACGAATAAACTGACCAGCGGTAATTTTTATGTGATGTTAATACCTAGCATAGAAGCTTAGGATGAGGCTATCAGGAGGATCTTAGACCACTAAATCTGTTTCTTGCAGAAAATTCAAGATGTGTCACGTAATTCTGATCATAAATATCTGAAATTCCATCTTAAAGCAAGTTAGGTTCTCTGCCTCCGCATTCTATCCAGGAAAGCTGATCCAAAACATCCCTCCATGAAAAATACAACAGCAAGTTTGTTCCAGTGCTGTCTCCTTCCTTTTTTAACTTTGCTCTAAGTCAAATTTTATAGAAGGCCTGCACCTAGATCTGGAGCTCTGCCCTGCTATTCCATAGACTGCTCAGATACTTCCTGAGTCTTCTGGCATTATCCAGTTGTACATTCAAACAAATATCTCTTAGAAAAGCCAGTTCAACTCCTTCAGTGCTAGGAAATGGTTTTTCCTATATACTATTCCCATTTCCTAACAGCCTTCTGATGCATAAAGAGGGCCTACAAGACAGTCAGAGAGGGAATTTTGACAAGGGCATGTAGTGATAGGACAAGGGGGACAGAGGGCAGGTTTAGATTAGGTGTAAGGAAGAAATTCTTCCCTGTGAGGGTGCTGAGACCCTGGCACAGGTTGCCCAGAGAAGCAGTGGATGCTCCATTCCTAGAACTGTCCAAGGCCAGGTTGGAAGGGGCTCTGAGAATCCTGGTCTGGTGGAAGGTGTCCCTGCCCATGGAAAGGGGGTGGAATGAGGGGATCTTTAAAGTCCCTTCCAACCCTGAAGTGTGCTGTGATTCTGTGATTTACCTTTGATGCTTTATAGGTTTGTAGAGTGAGGGCTTCAGCACTTATGGCCTTAACTGTGAGACTTCTGTAGGGTAGTACAAAGTACTTAAGTTGATTATAACAGTGATCAGAGCATCAACAAAAGACAGAAGTGAGAACAGAGTAAGTAGATAATACGGTGGAAGAACATCAGAATAATTTTTCACTGCAAATGGACTAAAAGAAGGTGTACATTTTTCTCAGTTTGCATCTTCTTTTTCATCGTCATATTTTATTCCCTACTCAGAACATCAAAGTCAAAACAGGCACATGGATATGTCTTTATTTTCCCCCATTTTCATTTAAATATACGATATTTGAGGGCATTCAACTATCTGCTTTTTATTTGGAGCCAGCAATCAAAAAGTATTTTCACTGTATTATTAAAAACTGAAAAATAAATACTATATTTTTAATCTTAAGCGTTTTAAAAATGGAAGGAGATACCAGTGAGTGTCAGTAAGTCTAGCTCTAAGTTGCTTGTGTTGACATACTGCTGAAGGCTAAAAACAGCTTATACAGATTTTATTTGTTTATAGGGCAAATTATAAAATGTTCCACTGAAATAAGTAATGACAATTTTTGTCTATATAAATGTGCATGTAAATGTAATGATGTTTGTTGTCATTTCAACATGACTGCCATTATTGAAATAGAAGAGCCAGTACTAATTCTTGCTGTCATATTTCTTAAAAAATGAAAATAAGGCATTTAAAGAAGCGTCAAGGTTTTCAGTGTAGATCATTCATCTCCTGCATGCTCTTAGAATAACACCCTCAGCAAAACAGACAGACAAAAGCTAACTAGAGTTCTGCTCTCTAATCTTTTTAAGAAACATACATTTGAAGATATTTTCCAACTTCAGAGTGTTCTGGAACTCAGTGAGACCTTAATGAAAAAGATGTGAAGTTTTCTCATTGTCTTAATGGTTGTGTAACCTGGGCACAGGGTAAAAACCTGCACAAGTTTGCATTTGATCTCATCAGCCAAAAGAAACCCTTGTCTTTTTTAGCTGAATACTTGGATGTGCCATGCTGAGCTCTTGTGGTGCCCACCCTCCAGTGAGACTATTTACAGAATAATAATTGACAACAACATGCAGGCCAGAACCCCCTCAACACTGAACTTCTGTGTGATTTGAACACAGCACTGTTTTTACAAACTCCTTGAAAATGTGTTCCTCTCCTTCCCTTCCCTCATTAGTCCTTACCCATGGCCAGTTGGCTGTAGCGTGATCGGGAATGGAACTCAAAAGTACCATTACTAGATAATAATGACTATTTTGAGTAGGTTATATAGCTGAGTAGATTTAAGAGTTGAGAAATCTTGACTTCTAATCTTGCCTCTTCCACCGAAGTGGAACATGACCACAGGCAGGGGTGGGCAGGGAGGGTGGTGTCACCTGTTTTTTAAAGCAACACGTTAATTTCTTATGCCTAAGTACCCGTGACTTTAAAAGGCCTGACTATTCACACAGCTTAAAAACAATTTCAGCTTAAAACTGCAAGCATGCAATCTTTGAAACGAGATGCCTCACATGTTCCAGAAACACAAAGCTGACCTTGAAGCATTTCCTTTTCTCCATGCCTCAGTTTCCCCCAGGTTCCAGCAGGATGAGACAGAACCTGTGAGACTTTGAATATGTGAATGATACAAAGTATTACCATGTGCTTTTCCACTCCAGGGGCTCACACCGTGTTGTGCAGCGGGACAGGCAGCAGTCCCTGCACCACACTAGAACACATTCAATGGCACTTTCTGCAAGGTAGGGGCTCCCTCTACCCAGTGACTTTCTGGAGCAGCAGAGCAGGGTCAGGGATACAAGGCTGTTCCCCTCATGGAGTAGAAAGCTGGAAGATGAAGCTGTAGGTTCAGCTGAACCCAGGAGCTCTGTGCTGGGTTCTGTCTAGGTTAATCCAACAGAGCTTTTGCTAACTATAAAACACATCTCTAAAAGATAAGCAAACAAAAACCAGCAAGCCACACAGAGTTATGAGACTTACTTGGGGGAAATAGCTCTGATAGAGGTCCTAGACATAGCTCTGATCATAAAACTCAGGAAAAATATTGGAAAAGTTTTCTTCTTCCCTTTTAAATTGATTGACTCCCCAGACAGTGCTTTAATTATTCATGCAGATGATGCGGTGTTTTGTGCAGCAGTTTCTGGGAATGCAGCACCACAGAGTGCTCCCCGATTGTTACTGTCATCACAAACTGCCCACCATCCTTCATCTTATGTAAATTTAATTCCAAACACACCACTTCATGCTTTATTATCTCACAACAGCAATTGCATTTGGCCCTTTGATTCATCTGTGGAGAATGCATTATGAAGCAAAGCATAAATATCATAAAATGGTTAGTTCATGGGGCTTCTAATTTCAGGAACATCACAAAATGCTAATTCGTAGACTTCATACTAGCACAAAAAATATATTTCAGTGGATGTCGTGAGGGTAAATCCCTGCTTTCGTCCTTCACTTGAAAAATGCTGCAGCTTAAAGAAACTTAAAAGCTCTAATAAAACTTAGAGCAAACTAACTTGCTGGAGTGTTCAGCCACACTTCAGTGTATTCTGAGTTTTTAAAAAAAAGTAAGAGCCTTCTAGAAGGGAACTAAAACAAAGAACAGGTTGCATTTTCTTCTCTTTTACCTGCCATATATTATGGGGTGCATTTGTTTCCCTGTTGGTGCAGTTCTTAAAAAGTGGTGAAACTGCACCTGCCAGGTAATTTGCTAATTGCAATGGTACTGAACCACAGCAAAATCAACTCAATTTTATCAAGAGTTGCTCAAGAAAGAGAAAAGCCAGAACCTTTAGGTAGAAGCATTTCCAAGTGAGACCCGTATGGCTGAGGCAGGAAGGCTGGGCTGGGAGAAAAGAGTATATTGAATAGAAAAATATGAAATACACTGCTTACAAACACCACTCTTGTCCAGTGCTTTTTCACTTTATGATGTAAGTGTGAAAACTTCAACCACAGATGTTGCTCCATCGGTTTGTCCCTATTTTTAAGTATAATCCATTTTGGAGATGCATGGACTAGGCAGATACATAGGTTTATTTTGGCTTAATGTAACACCGTAAGTGGAGAAAAAGTTTAGGCAAAATTTCCCAGCTGTTAGAGGCGAGTGTGGGGTGTGCCTGTGTGAAGGAACAAGTGGATTGGGGCGGGCTGGAAAGCTGGCTGGGCTGGCTCTGGGCCAGCACTTACGCAGCCCATCAATAGGCGTTAGTGCCTTGTTAGAATTTATGAAGTGATCTTTGCAGAAGATCATCTCCTTTTCAGCGGTTACCAACCCAGGATGCTGAATGCTACTTTTTGATTTTCTGGCTCATTTGCACTTAATTCTTCTTTTTCTGCGTTTTAACAAATATGTTGTGATATTTATTGTTGTTTGTACCTTTCCAGCAGCAACCAAAGGTCATTTCTGTGACCATAAAAAGCCCTGTCCGTATTGATCAGTGTGAGCTAAGTGAATTTAGTTCGCTTGGAGAAAGCCCGAGCCCCTGGGACTCCTGGCTGCTGCCCTGAAGGAGGAAGCTTTAGACCATCCCCAAACATGTCACACTCCTCATGTCTCCTTTGGTCCACTCACCTGCCTTGTGAGGATGGAGGCTGCATTTTAATTCTGTTGGCCACCCATCTCTGTTGGTGGTGGTTAATTCGGGGCCTAAAGATCCTTCCCAAACAGTGGAGGACTTGTTAGCTTCTGCTTTTCTTGTCCATTAATTATAAAACTTTTCTAAAATCATTTTGTTAACACAATAAAATTTGTCAGATATTTTTGTGTCACTTTCCACATCTGGTAACTGGCACAGCAAGTTCAGCCTGTGGATGTGTGTGTGGATGTGGTTCTTTCAGAAAAAAAAAGCAAATTCACCTAATTAGTTTATGTTTCTGGAAGTATAAATCTGAAGTAATCTGCTCTTAACCATAATTTTCAACATGAAACTCAACATTTTTTTTCTAGCCCATGCTCAGAATTACTTGAAAATTAATGAAGTTAGATTATTGACTGATGCAAATTGAACCTCCTTTTGCTGGGGTGCACAGAGATCTATTGATTTATCTTAGTGAGGCTATAGTTCATTGTCTCTCAAGACCATTTATGCAGCAGGACCATTGTATTCCTCAGCAGGAATTCTGATAAAAGCACATCTACTCCTGCTGTCCTGCAGTCAGTTGTATTTATATATGTAAGCAGGAAAACACTAGCTAATCCAAATTTTTATTTTTTTTTAAGTGGGGATGATAGCAATTGCAATAAGGAAGAAATGGGATCCTGCACCTAGCACAGGCAGTGCTATTTTTTTAGATTTTGGATCATGCTTGCTTAGGATCAGAACATTTCTTTGTGTAATGTGGCAACCTTGATTTTTGTACTGGCTATCAAAACTGTTGAGTTTGTAATTTTAGTCTCCGCAAATCGTCATCATTATTTACTCTTAGATGAATAATTTAGATATGTTACTTTTACGAAGACAGGAAGGAAAATTGAGTCTGTATCTCCAACACCAGCAGAGAGTTTGTAAATTGTATTAGGATGGAGTTTCTGAAATCCGGTCAGTGCTGTAGATTATTTTATATATGAATGGAAAAAGGTGAAGTATATTTATTGCAAGGTGCATTTAAATTTTCAAACCTGTAGGTAAACTTTAACTTCTTAATATTAATAACATTGCATTGGTAGGAAAACAAACTTGCTCACCTTGTGTTTTTATATTTTCTTTAATTTAGGATATTACAAAAAACATAGGCATGGAAAGCCGTAATAGCCCATGATTTCTAATATTGGGTAAAGCACAAATATAAAATATACTTGAAGCTCAGCTCTAAGTAGATTATAAACATTTAATATAGAATGTTATCATAATATTCAGAGCACCAAATTGCAGACTTCTGTCACCCACTTTCAGGCATGCTTCTGAAGATCATAGTTAATTCTGCTGATTTATGGTAATGCTGTAGCACTATCATATGCAGCATCAGAAACCACTAACAAGCTTAGTATAAGCTTGGACTGAAATGGTTTGAGGTTTAAATTTCTGTAACGATTATAAACTAGAGGGAGTGAAATCCCACTTCAGCAAAAAAATAAAAGTGTCTTGTTACAATTCAATATTGCATCCTCTCTCTCTCCCCCTCTCATTCCAACCCCCCTTACTTTCTCTTCTCTCTTTAGCTTCTCTGAGGAGCCATATTTGAGAAAAGTAATTTTAAATTGTGACTGGCATTTTTAAATTTAAAAATAATCCTTTTTGTATGGTAATGCGCTTTATAATTAGGAGACACAATGCTAGCATTTATTGGAAGTAGAAAAAAAGCTCAGCTGAAAAGTATTAAAATCAACTAGATTTATTTTGCCCATTTCATTTGAAATGATAGCTATTTATAAAACAAATCTGATGAGTTTGCCAACCCTTTCCATAAACATTTTAATAATATGTGTCATATTTGACTGTCTCGGGGATACTATGGAGTGCAATTACCATAAATCTGTTTCAAAACTCACTCTGAACATAGGGTTAATAGGAAGGTGTGCAAAGAGAAAACATTATGAACCAGAACTTTAAAGAATGTAAATCCAAGTGCTGTTGCTCCAAAATCAAACCAAAGGAACTGCATTAACTTGGAGCTGTTGGGAATCTCCCTTTGGTTGTTCTCTGCACACACTGGGCTCCTCTCTTGTGTGCCTTTGTGAGACCTGTGCTCAGGAGCCATTTCTGGCAAAGGGCTGATGCTCTACTGCAATTACAGAACTTTAGGAACCTTGTCACTGGTTTAGACAACATATTGCCATTTTCAAATTCCAGATTCCCCACTCCCATCAGCCAAAATTGCTTTTTTTCTCTCTAGCTGTATGAAAATGTAAAAATTGCCCAAGGTTTTGAAAGGATTTGAAATGTTTATGTTGTGGATATCAAATTTGATAGCAACAATCAAATAATGATTTCTGAGTATCAAATCTTAAACAAAGATGGGTTTAAGTTATCTCAGTTTGGGCAGGTAAAAATATTACAAACTACCACTGCCTTCCCTCCCACCCCCCAGTGCTGTCATTCATCAAATTTAAGGTTGAGTAAAACATTGCAAGGAAAACCAGCTGCATTTCTCCCTTTTTTTGTGAAACTTGTATGGAACTGATTGTGCTACCTTGGTTCAACCTATTTGATTTTGCAGAATTCTGTGAATTGTTTCCTATCCATTAGAAAGAAATCATTAGGAAACATCAGTGATAACTTTATTATATCAGATCAAATTCAGGTATAGCTCTTGACGTCAATGGGAAGTTTGTGAAGGCAAGGAAAAAATCATTAGCAGTTCTTTGTAATTTATGGGAGCTGAGCCACATCTTATTTACAGTAATCTTAACTGTACTTCCATATTGCCTTTTTCATTCCAAATGCTTAAGAAGAGGTATCATGACTTAGACAAAACTCCTAATCATTTTCACTAGCACCTTTACCCGAGTAAATTCTGTAGAATTTTTCATCTGAATCCAACAGCAGCTGACTGTATGGCGACGAGTTTTGTCTTCATCATGGGGAAACTGGTGCAGCCACCAAACATGTCATATGTTCAGAGTCCACAAGAGTCATGGGCTCACACACTTCAGCACATCTCCTGTTTAAAGAGGCACATGGAGTCCACTGCCTGTCTGTTGAACAGCTGAGAAAGGGAATCAGCTCTTCTGGGATCTGAACCTGTGTCCCCAAGTTGTTCGGTTGCTTTGCACCTTCTGCCAAGGGTACTAATGCATCCGATGGTCAAAGATTTTGCTGTAAAATCGGATCTAACTGGTCTTGTTTCTTTTTCTCCACCAGCCTAGCAGAGATGTGAGAAGGAAGCCACCAGCTTCTGTAAGATTTGGGAGGGCTCATCATCCAGTGCTGAAATACTGACTCCACATGCTACAGCTTTCTTTTCAGGATGTCACTCTCCCGCCTCCACACTCACCACCAAACAAACATAGAAATCTACTACTGTTCTCCCCATGCACTCCATTTTCTTCCAATCTGAGAGCCATTTGTGTGTATAATTGAAAATTAGCAGTGCAGCTGTTTGAAGAGAGTAATTTATCACAGCACATTGTTCGCTCCTGACACTTTAGACCTGGCTCTAACAAGGCAGTGGTTGCTGGGGGTTGAGCTGCAGAAAGTGATTCGGCTGTAATGCCGCGTTTCCCCTGCTTTGTTGCTAATTGTAGCCTCTTTTTCTCCATTGAATTGGGAGTTGAGTAAAAGAGCTTGTTTGCTCTGTGCGACGAGGCTGCCAGGGCCGCTTGGGCTATTATCACAAGATACTCTTGATCTTTTGAAAAGCAGGAAATAGAATTTTTCTCCAACAGGGAAAGTAATTTGCGATGCGTCCATTAGTTCTTCATTAAAGCAAGATTAAATTGCACGGCAAATCACATCTGTGTTTGGATGATTAAAGGGTGGCATTTTAGAGGCCAAAACTAATTACTAGCCAAAATGAATGGGAGTGAAAAAACAGTCATGTTTTTACATTAGATAGTGTGGCTTGTAATTAGATTCAAGCTAATTCCACTATTTCTTCTCATTTAATGAGATGAGCCTGTCCTCATCTTTTTCTAGGCCATGCTAACAGCCCCAAATGTATAATTTTGATAATACTGAGAGTTTACTTTATTGAAATTTCTTAGCTACCTGCCACAAGTGACTGTTCTGTCTAGTGGTGCTTCATTATACATCAACACAAGCTACTGTGCATGGCCCAAGCAACATCTCAAACAATGTCTGTACATTTATATGCACGTACATTTACATAGCTATGACTTTGTGTGTCTGTCTGTATATGCACACACATGTATAAATATAATGCCCATGGTATGTGCATGTATTTTTGTTAGGTGAATACAGAAATGTTTGAATTAGTAGAATGGAAGAAAAGAAGGTAGGCTTTCTGTATCTGGAAAGTACAAACCTCCACATAAAATTCCTTTAATTATGGAGGTTTGTGGAGGTAGTTTTTCTTTAGGCATGAGAAGAAGGAGGTAAATAGGGGCATCAAGTGGTGACTGATTGAAATAACACAGTTATTTCCTAAATTTAAAACAAAATGAGGTTTTGCTCATTATTACAGCAATAACTCTCAGTAGACCATTGGAACAGATAGCTAATTCTAAACGGCCAAGTAATTAATTGACTTTGGGATATATCATGTTCCTAAGATCAATATTTCTTGTTTCTCATAAAGAGATGCTGCCAATGAAATGTGGTGCTATTTCTCCTCTTTTTGGTTTCCTGTATTGAGAAGGAAGGACGTGTAAAGGGCCGCAAACTGGATGAATACGAGGCCCAGAGTACAGATATTGTCCCTTGATTCTTGTCCTTGGGGATTCTCTAGAAAACAATAGATTTTTAACAACAGTTTGTTTAACAATAGTTTACCTGTTCCATAAAAGGTCATTGCAGTTACTTCCTGAGAAAAACCAAGACATGGCCAAGTGTCTGTTCATAGACCTCAGGTAAACACACTGCTGGGGGTGTTGAGAGGTAGCTGGAGCAGGGCAGAGAGGGAGAAGAAGTTCAGAGACTACTCAATAGTTAGGCCTGTTCTGCAAAATCTTTTGGCTGTTGGTGTATTTTTGTGAGCTAATTATGGGTATGTTAATACCTTTAGTGTAAGTGTATAATCAGTCAATTGCAGAGACTTAAGTCCTCTTTTGAGCATATATTTGATGAATAAGTGGGGTGCATATTCCCTTTTTCTTCCAGTTCCCAAATTGTTTTTTTTTTAGAGATCACCAATGCCATCAGAAAGGGAATTTGCCTTTGTCTATCCTTACTATTCCCTGAAACTTTGCTGCTGGCCACAGTAAGGAGACAGAACTACAGAAGAGACCTTCAATTCAGTCCAGGAAGTCAATTCTGATGTTCTTGGCAGTCTGGTGGATTAGTCACTGCAGGATGCTCCAAATACACCATCATGGCGGACTTGTGACAAGGCTATAAACTAATTTATAATGTAGAACTGTACTTTGATAAACTACTCACCTGAGCAATATCAAAGAGCTCCCACTACCTTCAAACTTCTCTTCATCCTCAGTAATTTATTAAAGCATTATTTCCTAATTTTCCTTTCCATGCCTTACTGTCTCCTGGGAAACTTAGGAGAGTCAATTGTAGTACATTTGTTTGCTGCATTATTTTCACTGGATCTTTGATTTATATTCACTATATCAGATTTCCATTAAAGAAGATATTCGTAAATAAGAGCTATGAAATTTCCTCCTGGCAGAATACCACAGAGGTGTGTATACATACATACATACATACATACATACATACATACATACATACATACATACACACACACATACACACACACATATATATATATATATACCATTAAGCTCACTTCTGATTAATTTTTAGAGATTTGGGGTTTCTTCTAGAGAAGCAACAATGCATTCCAGGATTGCTAGTTTCATCTGAATTTACTGTGGACATTACGCAAAAAAAATTGTGACAGTAATGCAGAAGATCCAGCAAAGGAGAAGGTGAACTTCTTGACTGCAAATTGAAAATACAGTTACAGAGAATGGTGTCAACCATAGTGTCCTTTCCTTCTTCTCACTTAGGAACTTTCCAACAACTTATCCACAGGGACTGGCTTCACTGTGTTTTGCCCCATGACAGTTCTTTTCAGAGATTACTTGTAGCTGCTTCCCCAGTCTGCTAGTTGCTTTTGTCTCATGAAATTTCCAACATGAATTTGGGTTATTTTCTTAAATTTTTTTTTGCTTTTTTGGTGTTTTGTTTGATTTTAGTCTGATAAGAATGAGATTTTAGTGACTCAGGTCTCCACTATGTATTATTTCTGTTTCCCTGGAGATTGGTTTTGTGCTCTTGACTAATGAACATGAAACTCACAGCTTAATTTTAAAGGTTATTTAATATCAATGTAATAATCAGGAGCTGTACTTGGCACAATCTTAAACAGCATTTTAAAGTTATAGCACTATTTTATTACATGCATAACATAATATCCACATTACATCTTTCTGCTGCAATCCATGTAGATCAATAACATAGATGAAAAGCTTTTTATTTTGAGTGTTTAATCTAAAATACTTTTCTCTATTCTTTATAAGTTTTAGGAACCCATGCCATTGCACCTGCATTTGAATTCTTCTGATTATAGGAAACCTTGCTTGCTAAAACAATGAGAGAAATATGTCCATTTATCATTGCTTGTACCAGAAGAACTATGGCTGACATTTCTGCAGGTATTCTGGCAAGCTAAAAGGCTTCTTACACCTAATAGGAGTGACTAAGACTCATTTGAAGACAGAAGGGTTCTATTTTGCTCTAAAGACAACTTATATTTTCTAAATTGGGGATTGCAGATTTCAAAACTTTTCCAAGCCCTCTGCTGACCTTGAACTCTTCCTGCAATAATGGAACTGAAATCTGCAATAACAAGCCTTACATACTGCTTCAAAATCACTTACATATCCTGTACTTTTGGCTTCCTAACCTATTCCTTTAAAACAGTATATGCAGCTGTTGTGGTTTAACCCTAGCCAGCAACTCAGCCTCATGCAGGTGCTCGAGCATTCAGTCCCCCGCAGTGTGATGGGGGAGAGAATCAGAGGGTAGAGGTGAGATAAACCCATGGGTTGAGATAAAGATAATTTAAAAAGTAAACCAAAAGCTGCATTCTAAAGCAAAGCAAAGCAAGGAATTCATTCCCCAGTTCCCATGGCCAGGTGTACAGCCATCCTCAAGAGAACAGGGCTCCATCCCTCTTAGCAGTGACCCGGGGAGACAAACACCACCACTCTGAACATCTCGTGTTCCTCCTCCTTCCCCCAGCTTTATGTGATGAGCATGGTGCCACATGGGCTAGGATATCCCTTGGGTCAGTTGGGATCAGCTGTCCCAGCTTTGTCCCCTCCCAATCTCTTGTGCTGCCCCAGCCCCCTCGCTGTCAGGATGGGGTGAGGAGCAGGAAGGGCCTTGGCTCTGTGCAAGCCCTGCCCAGCCAGAGCTAAAACATCCCTGTATTACCAACAGTCTTTCCAGCACAATCCCCAAACACAGCCCCATACTAACTGTACGTTTTGCTTATCAAACATCCAATGCATGCAAATAATTGTCTGAAAACTTCACTACAGAGGCTGAAAAGCTCAAGAGAGGATAAAATGCAAGTAATATTATTTTTATCCATAAACAGAGGATCCATAAAAAGTTACAGTTAAAGTAATAGTAAAAGGCCAGATTTTCTTCCTTCTCCATATATATAAAGGTCAATCATTCAAAGTCTCCAGTTGTTTCTGATTGTTTTCCAGAGAAAGAAGCATAACTGTTGATACGTTAACACCACTAAATATCACTGTATGTATACATATATAATTAAAGAAATCGTTGCATATGAAGACCTTATAGTCTAAGGGAAGATAAAAATATGCAAGATTAGTAGATCACTTGATTTATTCAAAGGATTATCAATTCACACAAAGTTACCACATTTCTGATGGGAGGAATAGTAGAATCACAGAATATACTGAGTTGGAAGGGAGAGAGCCAACAGAGGAATTGGTAACAGTGACTTCTTAATCTTCTTCATTATCTCATTCATTAAGTATTTGTATGATTGTGTCTGTAGGATGGTGAGAAATCTGGTCATAGCCCAAGAAATACTGTGAATTGTGAAGAGGAATTTGTAAGAAAAGAGGTTTTATGGCCTGCAGCAGAAGGAAAACCTCTCTAGGCAAAGATACCAGGAGAGGTAGGAAGAAGTAGAATAGATCGTGAGGACAGCAGCTTTAGCAAGACAGAGACAAGATTTAGCTGGAAGCAAGGAGGGGGAGCCAGCATCATGTGACTCTCGAGCCAGTGTTTGCTGCCACTGGTATTGCAAAAGAAATCTCAGGAATAAAATTTTATTTGAGGCAGAATAATTTATCTCAGTCATGATCTTGGCATTTGGTGGAGATACTGTAATTATAAAAACTTGATCAGATCTTCCAGTAACAAACCCTGTATGATGACAAGTAATATTCAGGTCACACTTCTCCTTTGAAGTTTTAATGGCCACTACAATTTTATGTTAGTCACTCACTCATGTTTGAAGTAGGCGTGCAAAGCCTTGGCTGTCTCCATTTGTCTATAACTACTTTAGAAGCTTCTGAAGGCACTGAACTCATAAAACTGCAGGCTTCAAAGAGCTTATTCAAAGATTCCATTCTGCTGCTGCCATTTATCAAAGGGGCACTTTTAAAATATATAGCTCTTTTTAATAAAATGTTTTTTAAAATATAAACCTGACAGTGGGGATGATTAAAACAAAATCTCCATTGGCTTCAATGGCAGCAGAACTGAGTTCCACAGCTTTAAATATAATGTTTATATTTCTACAAATAATGTTATAGTCAAGCAAGTTGCTAATATAATGAAGCACAATTCATTTTACCTTCTTTTTGTTCCGGCCCCCCCCTTATAATTTTTTGGAACTTCTCTGTGAGTTTAACCTTGAACTTTAAATCAAATTTTAAATTTAACCCCATAATACAGAAAAGGATTGTCTCTCCCAAAGAAAATAGACACTCAATTTTTCTAATTAGAATTAATTCCATTTTCTGCTGCAAACCTGAAGGGTTGGTAGAATGTTAGATTATCATTTATTAAAAAAATAAATCCTAATATATTTTATTTTATCCTGTCATTTTTCAATTCCATGATAGATCTTTCTGAGTTCTAGTACATGATTCTAGACAAATCACATGATGTTGAGTTATTTTTTATCCCATTTAAACAAGAATAGCAATACTTACCTACATGACATTCAGAGGACATGGTCTCCTGTCCAATCCTGTTCCCCAAAAAACAGCAGGAGACTTTCCACTGACTTTATTAGATCAGCCCTTTAATTCCTCATCTTTTTTAAAGAATCGTGGCCTATGGGGAAAGTGATAGTTGATGTCTATGAAATGGGTATGATATCAGCCAGCAACGATTTTAGAAGTGCATCTTTAGGGTTGTAAAGTGCTCCTACTCCTTCCTTAATCCAGCTCGGTTGCTTGTTTTGTTTGCTCCAGGAGAGGACATCATAACATCACATGTGTTGCCATGGGAATGGCTGTGATTTTGCACATTCAGCCGTGTGTCTTCATGAAATCAGGCAGAACAAAAGAAATGGGCAATAGGGAAAAAGCCCTTTTTTTAGGACAAGGCCAATTTGATTCTAAATTCAGGCTTGAACCTTTGTCTTTAGTGGGGTAACTCCCCATCAAGCACCTTTTGAAGTTACTCCTTTTCTGTTGTTACTTACAAGGTTTCCCTGGTTGCTTTGGGAAGGGAATTCCACATCCAGTGCACTTCAACACTGCCTGGCACAGTGGCCTGATTCGAGTCTCTGGACTCATAGTACAAGTAAACAAAGACAAAATTATGATAATGATATTGTAATAGCATTTCACTTTTCCTAGTCTGGAGTAATTCCCCCATCTTTCCAACTACAAACTACTTTATTCTGAAATAATTTCTCTGGTTTGGGTAACAATCATGTTTCTAAAATAAAATTATTATTATTTTAGACTAAAATTCCCGATGACAGAAAATATACTGGAATACCTAAATGATAAGTATCTGGTAGATGCCCTGTTTACACAAACCAAAAAACCTTGGTAAACTCTGGGCTACAAGCTCTGAGTTGTTACTTTGATGAAAAATCTGAGGTGGAATTTATAATCTATTTATTACAGAATTTGATGTACAAAGGCACTTGTTTTTAAAGTGGGACTTATCCAGATTTCCTCAGATGTCCTCAGATGTTCCGTGCAGTTGCAGTGTAAGGTTGGAGATGTGGATGTGCCATAGCTGTACACGCTTTCAAGTTCTCCAAGTGCCTGAAGTCCTGCATGAAAATCAGCCTATGAATTGTGCTGCCTCCCAGGTCAGACCAGGAGAGCATATTGGCTGATTCCTTCTTGCAGGCTGTTGCAGTTTAGACCTTCATGGAGTCAGAGAAGGAACAGCATTATGATTTTTTGTTCAGTGGTTTCATTTCCAGCCACTGCAGCCCAAAATTTCTTCTTCAACAATCAGTCATAGGATAAAGTACTGAAATAATCCCAGGGGTGGGAGGTGGCACTTTTTTTTTTTTTTTTTGCTGTACAGTGGTTTTTAAGGGAAATCTTCTTCAAGGCACCTTTGATCAGCATTATTACTTGGCAAAAATACTTTTATTTTAAAATAAACTGTTGAATAAGAGCATGGATTCTTATGGTTTGAACCTGTCTAATGAAGCTGTGTAATGTGAGGTTGATCAGACCAAATATCTATGGTAGAAAGAATAGAAGGACCAAAGCAATTATTGCAGTAAATTGACTGAATATTTTGAGAGCTACTGAAAAAGTCTTCTTTCCAAAAGATGGTGTTAGCAAACAGGTACAGACTTGAACTGCAGTCATTACAAATGTAAACCTTGGCACAACTGCAGGAAACAAAAAGGTAAAAAGAACAACAAATAGGTTTTCAAAAATATGGAACAACTCTAAAATATTTCAAAACTGCTCCACGAAAAGGGGTGCAATAGTGTCTAGCTAAGCTGGCATTATTGTCTTAAAACTCAGCTTCAATTTTGCTGTGGGTATTTCAAGCCCAAAACCACCGTGAAGCTGGTCTTCCCCATTTACAGCATTTTTTTCTAATAAATTGTACCACCTTTCTTCACTTTATATTATTTACTTACATAATGCTAACATGCACCACTCAGGAAAAATTGCTGAGGTATAAGAGCAAAGCCACATCTGAACAAACAGCTTGAGGACAAAGCTGTGATCACATGGGAGCAGTTCTCGGTGAGGCTCTAAATGCATTTTCAAAGCAGGATTTTGTACCTGATTAGTTTCTGTATTTAAATTTCCAAATAAATATTGGTATTCTGTGAAAGATAATTACTAGAGGCATTATGAGTCTGAACACAGTGTCAAAAGCAAAGGCTATGCTTGTTTAATAATGTAAACAGAATGGGAACCCTTATGTCTGAAACACTTTGAATCACATCACAAGAAGATGAGAATAGCACTTGGAATGATGCAACAGGGATCCAGTGTGAATCTGCGTGGAATCTTTGATGCAGAATCAGACTATCAGCTCTGTGCATTGGGTAGACTTTCTCTGCTGATCAGGTTTTGAATGCTTTTCTTAAATCTCTTAAGCACTTTGTAAAGTTCTTTGTGTGTTTTTAGCAAAAGATAACACATTGACATAAATTCCATTGTGCTGAACTGTTAACACCAAGAGGAAGTTAAGTTGTCAAAATCGTATTTACTGAATAAGTTCAGACATCTCCTAGGGTAAAAATAACTCACTGTTGAAAAAACAAGATGAAGACACAAAGATAGTGGCAGATACCCTGAGTGCATTTTGAAATACAGAAGTGTTGTTATTTAACTAATTAAAAATTCATTACTCTGAGTAGAACCAACTTAGTAAAGGAGATTCAGAAGTGTTACATCCATTCTTAGTAGGTATTTTTTCCCATTTTTCTCTTCGGCCTTAACCAAGCCCAGCTGTTAAAAGCCATCAAAATGCCCTGATCTGAATATTTAGAAGAAGTGATTATCTCTGGACTGCTTCTGTGAAGTACAACTTACTATCTCATAGTGTGAGAGCCAGCCTGTACTACACATATCAGGGACCAAATGTCAGGAAAGGATTAGCAAACTACATAGAAGTTGTACTCACTGGAAAATTTATCAGAGTACCAAAATGCAGTTGCACACACGGTGAGCCTCTAAAAAGAACCATTCCACGCTGAGGTACCTGGGCAGTGGCTGGTTTCACATTCCTGTTGGGCTGAAGCTTAAGGACAGTACCACTGGCATGGGAAAAAACCTTCTGGAAGTTACAGAAACAAATTATTGATTATTTTTTAAAACTAAAAAAAAAAAAAAAAAAAAAAACCTCAAGAAGCTTGTATAGGATGAATCTTTCTACCAGTGGTGCAATCTTCTGATCAAGTCTCATCTTAAATACTGAGTTAGAATAGAATATGCTGAATATCAGAGGCTCGTGATTTGGCCAAGATGGCATTCCATGCAAGTTCACAGATAATGGATTACAAGTTGCAACTGCCTCAGTTTTGTAATTCTCTATTATATCAATGGAAGTATAACACACCCTGGCTTTTATGGTCACAAGTGCTAGAAGAAAATGCAACACAAATACCAGAGAAACTGGTTAAAAAAAAAAGCATCAACAACCTAACACCATCTTCTTAAGGAGAGTATCACTT
Organism: Gymnorhina tibicen; assembly: GCA_013399875.1. Lineage (NCBI taxonomy): Eukaryota > Metazoa > Chordata > Aves > Passeriformes > Artamidae > Gymnorhina > Gymnorhina tibicen. The sequence goes on along the minus strand of VXAZ01004213.1, from coordinate 1,384,311 downwards.
ATTAGAGTTACCAGACCTGAGACCTGTGGATGAAGGAAATGAAGTTGCCAATGCCTAACAAAAACAAGAGGTCCCCAGATTTCACCACGGACCAAAAAAAAAAAACCTGATAAAAATGACCCCTATTTCTAACTGACCCCCCCCCCCACCCAACAAGATAAATTTCAGACAGTGTTTGCTAGCCCAAGGCAGATAACAGCCTGTTCTTATAAAAGTCAGGTATTACCGTTCACCCCTGGGTCAGTCTTACAGGCAGGATTGAAGTTCCTCAGACAAAACTCATGACAGTCTACAAGGACATAGGCAGGATGAGCAAGAGGTTATAACAACTACTGGAAGCACTAATTATGTAGTTTACACATCTTTTTTTATATGGTTATTCATCTATAGCTAAGGTTGGAAGATAACAACCCATTGCCAGTGCATTTTTTATATCTTTAACACCAAGGCCATTTCTAAGCTTGCATGGGAATGTTTTTCTTGCACAATCTCCCATGGCAATCACTATTCAGGGTGATGAAGACTTCAGGAAAATGCTTTTTAGGCCTTTCCTTACACCAAGCAATTTTTATATTTGCCTATCCAGCTTGCAAAGTTCCTATCCACCACTTTCCCATTCTGTTAAAGTTTTGGGAATGTCCCAAGGCTCCCCTTTCCTTCACTGTGTCAGACACGATGGATGTCCTCCCAATGCCTGCACATGGCCAGATCTGAGTCCTTCCTTCCAGCCCCACAGGGACTCTTTCCATGCCCACACCACTCACTCTTCCTACTTTATACATGTTGGACCCTCATGGCTCTTCCCTCCAGACTCCTTTCACACCATTATTAGTTCTCCAATTTCTAAAATGGGCAGACAAGCAGAGATGAGATATTTTGTTGTCACACTGCATGCTGTTAATAGCTTTGATCTGTGGACAATTATAGATCCTATTGTAGCCTCCGGGTCCGCCAGCTCAATATCTGAGCTTCACATATTCCCTGTTTAGCTTTTTTTCTCATTTGATCCTGCTTAAATCTGTAAATACCTATGAATTTGTGCCTAGGATGTTCTTTGAGTAAATGGTGGAGCTGATTGGATGTATTATTCAAAAGTTTCCATGTTACAGCCTAAAAGACAAATGACACCAACCTGAGAATAAAACCTTGCTCCATTTGGCTCCCTGTTATCTGCAGTAGCTTTCCTGGGGTGAGCTATTTGGAGGATGTACAGAAGCATGTGTGACTTTCATGTTGCTATTAAGGTGAGGCCATTGTGCCAAGAGCTGTGACGAGTTTTCATAAAGATAGTTTGAAAAGACAAAACCAGGACATTGGCTCTGCTTCACAGGTGGGTGAAAGAAGGCAAGGGGCACAGCCAGAGGAACTAGGAACCAAGAACAGCCAGCCAGAGAAAGTTCTGTGATCAAAGTCCAAGAAAAGGTTTTTTTTTTTCATGAAATTTGCCATTAGAGATATTGAGGAGGCCTATGTATTAAATTCCTGAGTTTTGAGGCACTGTAATGGAGCTGTCAAACAAAGATATAGAAAGTGCTACTGTTTCCATGAGACATGACAAGCTAAGGATTCCCAACAAAGTAAGGCCACCTGAAGAGGGATAATGAAAGTGATTACATCAGCAAAGAGGAAGGAACAATCCAGGTAAAGAGTTGGTGGATGTTTGATCTTGGAGGGTTGCTGTTACCTCCAGTGCAGTCATCCAAAGCCGTCTAAAAATTAAATAGGCTAAAAGAACAAGAATGCCCAGGATTTCTTCCAGGAATTTCTGTAGTTACCTACTAGGCATCAAAGGAGACTTCTTTTGAACCTTCAAATATACAAGGAGGTCACATGCATTAGTGACTGCAGATTTGGTAACCTATTATTCATTATTTTCTTTTATTGATTGTTTTACAGGCCCCAAGGCTTGTGTGTTGCTTTTGGTGCCACAAAAAAAAAAAAAAAGGATCTGTAAAATCTTGAGGTTTTTTTACAGGAGTAACAGCAGCTGTCTCTCCTTGTTAATGACAATAGCAGCCTGTTTTTTTCCCTATTAATTCTAATTAGGGGGTCTCACATGAATGTTAAATCAAATTTTTATAATGAATGATGTCTTGTAACCAGAAAAAAAAAGACAGGTTGACCTAAGATTATTTCTTGTTTAAAGATGACCTTTAAAAACATAAAGTTGCAACAAATCAATTACTTGGCTTAACCACTTGGTTAATTTAAAAAAACCCAAAAAACATGGTGACATGTCATACTCGGGTTATGCTGGCATTCAGGACAAAGAGACAAGCCAAAGCAATGAGAAAACTGTGGAAAAGTAAGGTATCACCAACAGATATAAATGGCCACTAATTAAAGAGATGCAGTTAGAAAAATAATCTACTGTTTTGTAACTCTAGGTGGCAGCAGTGGAACAAAATAGAGAAAAATTTATGATTATGATTATACGTGCTCCCTGTTAATACAAAATCCATTAATTAAATACTGCTGATGCTGTTTCATGACACAGTGTTACTTTTACACTCTAGATGGCAGCAGCATCACAAAATACAGAAAAATAAGATTAATTGTATTCATGATGTGTCTGAGAATGCAGCCCCTTCAAGTTTTTGGAGGTTAAAGTTGGAGAGGTCGAAATGCAGATTTCCTGTAGGCATTTTCCACCACAAAAGAAGGAAAAAGCCCTACCAGTGATTGTTAAATATCATGTACAATTAGAGGTAAATCACTTCTGAAGCAAGGTGACGTTTTGCCGTTCTGGGTTTTCCTAATAGAGAAGTGATGTGCAGAAAACATAAATGACAGCTCCTCTGCAGGGGAGTGTAGTATAGTGATCCCAAAAATCTGTGCTTGTGCATACCTGTCATGCTTCTGTGTGTTAGGAGAATTACAGCTTTCACCAGAGAAGGCAGTAACAGCAACCATATCATGTATTCAGGCTTTCAAGTGTAAGTTTTTGCACACATCAGTTGACAGGGACTTCAGGTGCATAAGGGTGGGTCAAAGGACTTTGAGGTGAAAAGAAGGCATTTGCTTTAGAAGATACAAAATTTTGGTAAAACCCATTTTGAATATTGTTTAACTAGAAAGCATCATAGGTGCCAGCTCAGCAGAAGGCTGATCTGGGGCCAGCAGCAGGAGGGGCTGGAGATGGAACCACATAACCTCAGCTCTCCTGCTTTTTTCTCTCCTGATCAAACAAGGTCCTGACTGGATGAAAAGCTCCAGCAGTCCAGCAACACCTTCGTATTCAAACCGTTACCTCCCAGGGGAGGTTGCACAGAATTCCACAGAGCATTATTTAAGTATCCAAGTCTGTTGTTCAGGTTGTTGTGGGTACTTCCCCTGTGTAATGATGCTGAGCTAGGGCCAAAAGAGCCTGTACCCACCACAGACTGTGATCAGCAATGCAATGCACCCCCGAGTCTAAACATGGGATGTTAAGGCAAACCCAGTGTACGAAGAGATTCTTTTGGGGAACTCGCTTTGTCCAGCTGGCTGGTGAATTATCCTCGGACTCAGAGGCTTCTGGAGGGTGGAGAAGGTTATCTCCTGGTTCAGTTTCCTTGTGCTAGGAGCACATTTTGTCAGGAATAGATTGTTGCCCAGTGCCATGGCAGGGTCACACTGGAAGTGACTCCTTTGCCATACTTGGGGAATGTGCTTTGTTCAAAGGTAGAGATCTGTGCTGAGATGCCTCACTGGGATCTGTTAGTGTGATCCAAGCGTAGGACTATGCGAGGAGACCCAAACACTAATTGGGGGCCCACTGGGTTTTTCCTTTGCTCTTTGATCACTTAACATTCACTCAATATGGAAAGGTTCTTGTTCTGTGATGCTTAATTTAAAAATGGATTTTTAATTGATTATTTTATTTTAAAAATTGTTACATCTGTCTAGAAAAAAAAAGATGAAAGTGGGAAACTAAAATTGAGCTGGTCTCACCAGTGTTAAGCTAAAGCAAAAGTTAAGGCTGTCCACTTACTGAGTGAATACAAACCGAAGAATTTTTTAATATAAATATATTTGTAAGCTTTTGGTAAATCAGGTCTGAATTAAATTATCCGATCATCAGTTCCAAAGACTGACTATAAACTTTAAATAATTTATTATGAACTTTTTGATTATAAATCCTAAAGAATTTCATCCTGTGAATCTGTAGCTCAGAAGTTACATTAATATTTTGATAGGGAAATGAAAAAAACCTTTACCCTTTCATTTAGGGAAATGAAAAACACCTGAGAAAGATATGAAGTTCTCTTTTCAGTTTCTCTACAGTAGCTAATACTTTCCTTTTCTCAAAAGTAAGCCTATCCAACTATTGTTTCAGGCTGCTTAAGACTATTGAAAAGTTTTCTGGCACTTTTCCCAGCTGAACTCCTGTTGCTTTTAATAAACAGGCCCGACTGCATTTTCAAATCCTAAAATTAAATTAAAAATAATTTTGATGTCTCTCACCAAGGAAAGCAAGGATAAAAGCAAGTACAGGAAAAATCACATATTGAAGACTGCAAAAAATTTTTCAACTCTTCTATTCTCTGTTCATTTAATCCCTTGGAAGAAGAGGTGAGGCAATCCCAGAGCCAAGTGGTGGTGCTGGTACTGTGCCTCTCACTCGAGGCTTTCTCCACAGCCCAGAAAGGAGCCCATGCACTGGGGTGCTCAGGCTGCTCTGGAGCTCTGCCTGTAGATGTGCTGAGGTTTCTATGTTCTGGTGAATACCAGGTGCCACCTGCACTGTGAGGTGTGCTACAAGCTTCCTGTCCTTGGCAGCCGTGTATAACTTCATGGTTCAAGCCAGTGATGTGTTTGAGATCCATTTTCTGAGGATTAGGTACAGCTTAGCCCCTGTCCTATAGGTACAAGTACCTGCTGGAGAGCTGTTCCAGGAAGAAAGTGATTCCATGGAAATAGTAGTTTTTTCCCGTTAAAGTGAGAGTCCCGTTGAACTTAACACTGTGGCATTAATTTTGCCAGATGTGTATTTGCACATTTGCTGTAGCCAGATTCCCAGACAAAGCTGTTCCACTGGTGGGGTGAGAAGGCACAGTGGAAGGGCTGTATCCTTCACCTGGGCAACAGCTCTCTGTTCCTTCTCTGCTTTGAACAGATTCCTTCAAGGCTTGGACAACTCTCGATAGCAGAGATCCCATTAGATGGTGCCAGCTAATTTGTTGGTGGGATGAGGGCAAAGACAGCTGCTGCCTTCTCCTTAGTGTTATTAATACGTGTAGCAGTAGTAGTAGTAATTTTCTGCCCACCATTAATTTGTCAGGTGAATAGCAGCTGTATACTGCAAGAGACCAATCCGCAGGGTTCATTGTTCTATTTCCTCATTATTGCAATGGCTTTGAATATTTCTTTAGAGGGAAGTTCCTGTGCCTGAGGCTATAATGTGCTTACCTGCTGTCTGACCCACAGTTCAGTTGCACAGAGAAAGGACTGAAGACATGTTCTAGAAACAGTACCTTGAAGTGGAGTAATGCAGGAGGAGGAATGATACAATAAGACTATAAAATGTATGTTTTCTCTGGAGAGGAAAATGCGTTAAGACACAAACATTTGCTGCATGTGCACGAGTGCCCATCTCGCTGACACAAAGCCACTTCACTGAAATGCTCTCTCAGCCTGGGACGTACCAGCTACAGACCTAAATTATTTCTTGCTTTGTGAACTCCTGCAATGATCAAGCATAGAGGTGTCTTAATTTACTGAAATGAGACAATAGCTGAAGATGCTGAAAAGCACTGGCTGAGATTGTCACAGAACCCTTGCAGCAGAACCTGGCTTCTTTGAAATATTCTCCATTAGTTAAGTTATTTTTTTCCTATTCTTTGTAGTTCATTCCTGTGGTTTCTAGCACACAGTCCCTCCCACTAATGCATAGTCTCTGTAGGCTACACCATAAATCCTAAACAAAGTATTCACCAGCTCCTCGGACTGCCTCTGGCAGACTTTCCCTAAAATTAGTGCCTTGGAAATATCACTAAGAGCAGGGAAATTCTCCAGCTAATATTTGAATAAAAAAAGGAGATCTTTGCTTAATAGCATGTGAAGGTTATGTAGCGAGGAGCACTTTTCTGCAGGTAATAGAAACTAATCCTTAGTATAAATGATCATGGCGAGATCTTTCATTAGAAGTCCATGGAATAAAAATAACTCAGAAAAAATTATATCAGGAAGATAAAGTACCATTTGGGTGAAAGCACTGTGCTGAAACAAATAATCTGTCATATTGATCAGCATAATGTTTCTGATAGAATTTTTCTGCTCATTTGAAATCACCTTCATCTGCTTTTTGCTGTTGTGGGGTTATGCAGAGCTGAGCTGTGCAGCCTCAGGAGCTGTAAGCTGGATCTGCTTTACAAAGCCCTGTAACACATCCCCCTCCTCCTGTCCAGTTGCAGGCTGTCCCCTCTCCCAGCAAGCAGCTCCATCCTCTTTCACACAGTGCTCAAACCTCACCTGGCACAGCTCTCCTGCCCTGTCTACGCTGCCCACGCAGCCTCCTGCAGCAGCTCCTTGGTCATCTCCTGAACAGTTTCCCATCACCTCCATGTGTGAGCAGCCAGACTCTCCTCTTGGCTGACCAGGCAGCTCCATTTCCCCTGAAAGGCCCTGCTACAGACCTCATTTTCTATAGACAGCTGCTGCAGAAGAGAGGAAGAAGTAGGCAAAGGGTCTGGGCAGGGAAGGTGAACGGCAGATGCTATGGTGAGAATACCTTACGGACTGACAGCAGCTAAGAGCTGTGTGCTAGACTGCAATGGACTGTAGGGTTTTCACATATGGAGAATGCAGTTGGCCTTCTCCAGCTACAGGTCACATGTAACCTGGCTGAGATGATGATCTTCTTCAGTCCATGTAAACAAAAATTTCATGCTTTGAACTGAGGAGCTCAAACCTAGGAGAAGAAAAAAATCTCTCAGTATTTCATCCTGAAAGCAACTCTTATCTTTGAAGCATGAACAAGCTGCACCAATAACACTCAGCTGAACACGCAGATTCTTAGTTTGGTTTTGCTGATAACTAAAAATTAACAATTCAACATAAGTCTTAATATAGGCATGTGTCTGTCTGGCACGTGCAAGACTTTCCTCCAGTACTTTCTCTCTCTTAATGCTGCAAAAATCAGTAATACCAATGACAGATTCAGCAGCAAATATCTTGAACTTTGGAAAAGTGACTTGGCACCTGAGCCCAATGCAGCTTCAAAAGGCCAGTACTCCCTTGGAGCTTACCAAGTCTTCTCTCAAAGGTTACATGTCAAAATGTCACCAGACTGTATTACCAGAGTCCTCAGAAAATTGACAGTACCACAGCAAAATTTAGTTTTTGGTTTATGATATTTCTACTCTGATAAGGGGATAGGCAGACATGTTTTTTTCATTAAAAAGTTAACCCTTTATGTTCAGTCTTATCTGCTGCCTTCTGATTGGATTTTACTTCAGCTAATTTTTCCAGACTCAAATAGGTGAGTGAGAGACCATTTTTTCACTTTTTTTGTCTTGTCAACAGAATTATTTACTGCATTTCATGTAATTACATGTATACAAATGTATTGAATGAAGTTGGGTAGATGATACAAGCTGAAATTTGAAAGAGAGAAGTCTTGGCTAACTGGAAGTAAATGCATAAAATATGTATGCACATGATGGAACACTGGAAACACAAGCTCTAAGTACAGTTTCAGCTCCAAGGTTATGGCGTCAGGTCTTGGGTTGCAGGTTTTCCAAGCCCCGTGGCACAAAAAATATGTCCTTTGCTTTTAAACAGACAGAATTTTGTGCAGAATCATTGACAGACAGGGGCAATACATCTACTCTGTACAGAAGAATATGCAGAAAATCAAGTATGAAGTGTAATCTCATTATCAAAGAGAAGACAAAGCTTTGATGTCAACAGGAGTCCTTCTGTGGAGTTTGATATAGAATTAATTTCTGTAATCTTAATTATTTTGCCCCTGTCTTAATATCTTTATTGCACCATGAAATGGTGTTTTCCTAAGAGAGAGCAAACAGTTCGGGGATTTTCTTTTCTTTCTTATTCAATTTTGTTTTGGCTTCAGTGGGAGTATTTGTTGTTGGTTGAGTTGCTGACAAAAAAGTCCGGAGGGACAGGAGAGGATGTGTGTGTCTTGGAATGTAGATGTAGGTGGCATATGGGCCTGATGATGGATGCACAGTATTGAAGAGTGATAATGCATCCAAAATCCCCGCTTGTAATATTCTGATGTTTTATGACAATATAATCTTGTGTATTAATAACAGATTATAATATGTATATTTATGGGGTAGTATTTAGCCAGATGAGATTTGCTTATGTAAATTCTACTACCTGTGTTTGAAACTGATAGTGGCTGCTACTTAATGGTGCTCCAAAAAGCACACTGTAGCTTCAGACTTAGGTGGGATTTTGTGTTTGGAGAAATCTCTCAATGTTTATTTGTTTCCTCCGCATTCTCTCCTGATGATTTTCAGAAAAATATATTTCATCCAAGAACTCTAGTCTTCTAATTTAGTGATAATAATTTCATTTAGTTGTGTGCCCCTTTATGCAGTCTCGATTTAATGGGCCATTTTCTTCTGCCACACAGAACAGGGATGAGTGAGCAAGAACCAAAACTTTTCTGAAAACAGAAAGAAAGGCTTTATTATATTAAGCTTAAACAGAAAAGCAAGAGTGACAGGATTTCCATACAACTGAAAGATTATCTTTAAATGTGTAACTCATGTTTGCTCTTTATGGGCAGATTGTTAGACTGTATGTTCAGCTCTCTCAAGAGACATTTAGGACTTCAAATGCAATAATAAATTAATTTGCAAGATAGAGACAATAATGAGAGATTCGATTTCAAACCAGAGACGAGAAACTTTTGTGGAATTCTCAAATATTAAAAAGCACAAATGACAGCCTTATTTACTTGCATATATGAACCCACCAAGGAGATAAAACACAAGATTGACAGCATTAGGAAGAGCAGCTCCTTTTTTCATCTCCAAAGAGATGTAACTTACATCAGTGTTATTGCCAGCTTTCCTCCACGTCACTTGGCTACCCCAGTCCCCTGAGAGGGCAGCGACAACAGAGCGAGGGCAGATGAGAGACCTGGTGTGTGCAGGCCTCGCTCTTCCTGAGATAACTGAGGTTACTCCTGGCAACGAGGAGGTGACGGGTTGACACCCATCATCTCAGAAAGGAAACCATTCGTTTACTCAGAGGCCAACACAAAGCTACCAGATGGGAACAGCTTTCTGTCACTGCCTATCAAGGCTGGAGCACAGCTCTCCAGCCTTCTGTGACATCAATTTTATGCTGAGAGCACAGCAGTCTCAAAAAACACTGAAGAGCCATTTACTTGTGAAGTATAAGAAACATCTGTCAGGGGCTAAAAGTGTTAAATAAATGCTTAACCGTACATTGAGTTGGCAGAATCTTAGGCTCAGACTACAGGAAAAAACATTAGCAGTGAAAGTCCACAAGATTTATCCTAACTTATCAGATTACTTCCTCAGAAAGTCTCCTTTTGAACTGCTCTTCAACAGAAGAACAAATGTGTAGACTTCAATGCTTAATAAAGCTAAAAGCTTCTCCCTGGGGTAATTGAAATTTTTCTATCAAAGGGTAGATAGACCTGGTTGCAGCTGCAACAAAGAAGAAACATATAAAGCCAAGTGGAAAGCAGTTAGACAGCATTGGTGGTGTAGGACCATTGAACATGGTCTTGCTAATTGGAATCTATAGCACAGGACATTCAACTACATGCTGGGCAAATGACCCTGAAAGTTTCAAGTCTATCTAGTATAAAAAAAAAAAAAGTTCAGATGTAAAAATAATCATAGGAATGATGGATTCTGTATCCTTGAATGGGCATAACCAACCAGAGATCTGGGTAACTGGCAAATTTCTTTTTTAAATAAGGCCCTTTGAGTCCCATATATGCATCTACTTTCACAAGCATTTCAAAACCCATCTTCTAATAATTTCACACAGAGCTTTCAGAGCAGCAATGTTCAAAAGAATGAAAGTAATGAAACACAGCAAAGTTTTACATTTTTATTTCTGTACTTTGGGAAAATTCCTATTGAAGACAGAAGGCAGTTCAAATTGGAATTGCTTTACTGCCAACAAAAATGTGTGACTCTTGATCTAATGAAAAATTAGAGAGATTGAAAAGCAGAAGTAGACTTAGGAAAGATTTCAGTTACAGCAGGATGCAGCCCTTATTGCATTTGTAGTTCAAACTGTGATCTCTAAGGAGATCTAAATTGCTCCGGAGTGTGGAATTTAGGGTATTTGAGACTTTATTTTCTCAGAGGAACAAGTATGGGTAGCTAAGACATCAGGTTTTATTGTCACGTTCTTAGAAAACATATGCTATTTTAATTTAAAATAAAATGTCATTTAATGTTAAATGTCAAATTCTTAAAACTCTTGTCACATGAATTAAAAGTTGCTCAAAATGGTTCCATAAAGTGGAAATTGTGAATTTTTTTGAAGCCTCCAGTCCTGTAAACTGATTTGGATAACCACACTTTTATTTTATACAGAAAAAGCTGTTTTTGTGATTGTTATCAGTACGTAACAACTTCAAAATAGTTATTGTCACATGCTCTGTACCTTTGTGACCACTAAAGAATTTCTGGGAAGAGAAACAGTTTCAACAGCAAAAGCTGGAATTACACTTCACACTAACATGCAAGGATGTCAGAAGAAGCTACCTACAAACACTGTGTCTGTGCTTTGGTGTCCCTCGGAGGTGAAAGACCCAACTGAGAGGTGGAGAATCTTACCTTGGGTGCAAGACCACATTACAGGGCTGGGCTGCTTCCCATGCAAATACTACTTCATTCCAGCTTATTCCAGTGTCTTGATGTGACGTGGCATTGACTGGGTGCTACAGACGTGGGCACACGCTTCAGAGCGTAAAAGGACTGCAATCAAATTCCTGCCCCAGGACAGCAAAAAGTAGATTTTAACTTGGATGTTCAAAATACCAGTTAACATTATGTTAGATATTAATTAATCTTACGGGTCTATATTGTTGTTTGCAACCATCTCTTCCATTCTTTTCTAGTGGGAAAAAGCAGGTGAATATCACAGGTGACCATCATGTATTTTCATGTATTCCCCAGAACTGTTCTTTCTCTCTTGGTTTCCCTCATCTATCACTCATTTTATCTATCCTCCTCTCTTATCTCATCTTTTTCATTCATCAAACCCTTTTTCACGAAAGCCTGAATTTTGAATTTTCTTCCACTGTTGTTTGAACTTTTCTTTCTTCTGTTGTCCTTTTCCCTCTATTCTTGACCTTTTTATCATTTGGCTTCTTCTTTTCTTGCATATTTCATCCATTTGCACTAATCCTCCTCATCCCCTCCTTTTGACAGCTCTAATGTAGTTGCAATCAGCCACTTCTTTTCCACTGTCTAAAGCAGCATTTTAGATGTTGAACAGAGGAACTCACTTCCAAAATCCAGCAGGAAAAGTCCGGGGCTGGACATATCACTCCACTGAGACAGAACAAAACAAGCAGGCACATACAGCTGTGGTAAGAGCACGTCAAAGCAACCTCAGCTCTTCAGGCTCAGCTGATGAGCCTTATGGCAACAAATCACTGGTGAAATCACGTGCTGCAGTGTCTATTATGCCAGACAGCAAACAGCATTTGGCATCAGGGGACCAAACAATTGAAAAAAAAGGATGTGGAAGCATGCCAAAGGCATGACATCCTGAGCACTCATGCAATAATTTTACTGATTAGATCAAAAGAATGGTCAGTTTTGTTGTACGTATCAGAACTGTCTATTTTATCACCAAAGTAGCTAAACGAGTTCCCTTTTTCATCTCAACAGATAGGCAGTCTGGGAAAACACTATGCTATTAATAGAATGGTAATTTTAGAAAGATGGAAAAAAGAAAAAGGCAAGAGTCCAGATTTTATCCCACCCTCTTCAATGGCATCTGTGATACAACTGGAACACACGTACCAGAGGAAGGTCATCTCAGTTGAAAGAGCAATTACAGAAGCCACAGGAAACATTTGAACTTCTTGATAACTCCCTTCACTGAAATACTCTCTGTTCCATACCGCCTCACCCTATCTACCAGCACAGATGGGTTTGAGGGAATGTAGAGTTGCATGACATGAGTTACTTCTTGCAATCATCAAAATGTGCATGTTTAATCCCTTAATCTGAGTATTAGTATTTAATTTCTTAAATCAGTGCCTATGACTGAAGTAATAGAAAAGGTTTCCCTGATTTTTTGAGGGAGTTGAATGCAATCCATTTGGGGAGAACAACTGATGTTGAGATCCTGACACTGACAGATCAACATTCTAGTACTTTCTTTGTAAAATGCTTATCTTTGCTCCTAGGGCACTCAGGTTTTGTATTTATCTGCAGTTTCTTTACATATGCACATGACAAACATACAACGATTATATACATATGTAATTTATATGTACATATAATATATGTCTGTTGCTCTACAGGTGGGACTTTTCAGAGAAACCAGAAAATACGTGTACACAGAATGCTTTACATTATTGTTCTGCCAACAAATTTGAGGAAAACTTTCTTCTTGACTTCTTTCTTTCCTGAAGAGCACAAATTAAGCCAACTATTAAGTCCTTCTTATATCCTTTCCATTCAGATGCTAAATAAAACACCTGTCTAAGTACTTTGCTGTATTGGAGCCTTCAAAAAGTAGAGTGTGGCAAGACAGAAACCTGCTTTCAGAACTCTTGACAGCAGAGTGCCTAGAGCTGACAACTGCTCTCCTTTTGAAATTAATTGTTTTGTGCTTTAGATTATATCAGATAATCCTCTAGGAACATACATAAGCTTTTCAGTTTGTTTGATGGGTTTCACACAGATGCATTGCTAACTTCTTCCTACCTGTAAGTTCCCTCCTCTCTCTTCCATACTGCATTTCTTCACTGGGACTGATGTGCATCCCTCTGCTACTCCAGGTACACCTTTGTTTAAGTGCTAATGTTTCGTGTTGTCATGTCCTATGGCTCTAAATTTCTATACCTCAGATCATGTATTTATGGTAGCAATGTGCCCCCTGTCCACTCTCTCTCACAAATTTTTCTCAGGGCTTTATTGCCTTTTTTTTAGAGCAGGCCCTGACTTTAAGAAATTAATACTCAGAATATTCAGATATTCAGAATCAGGGATTAAACCTGCACATTTTGATGATTGCAGGAGGTAGCCAGTAATTCATATCACATAAATCTCTTATCACCTGAAACCCTGCTCTGGTTCAGTCCCACACTAGAAATGCAGATATCTCTTTACGTGACACTGACACTAAAAGTTGGCCCAGGTGCCAAGTCAAAACGAAGGTAGTCTGGACTAGCCTGAAAACCAAACAAGGAACAAAATTGGATCAGTTATAAAGGAAAACACTACTTTCCTCTCCTGGTTTCCACTGAAAGTATTCAGAAGACAGAAATCATTTGGGTTTATATGGGTGGCAACGGTGATAGGAAGGATATAACTCCTAACACTTGTGGATGAGAACTTCTGTGCTTGGACACCTGAAGTTAATTCTGTGGCAGGTTTTCCCACACCATTACGTCACCATGACTGTAGACAAGCAGCAAGGTCCCTCTGGGGCTCACTGCATTCACTTCCTGGCTTGGAACAAAGTCAAGCACAAGGTTAGTTTGGACCAGCTGCATCCCCACCAGCATTCAAAAGAGGCAGATGCAAAGTGATAATGAAAATTAGCAAACCAAGCCAACGCCATGAAAAGTTGGATTGTGAGTGGATGAGCTTCCACCCCATTGCATAAAGTCCATTAAACAGCAGTGTTCTCATTGGAGTTCATTAAAATTTCAGTGAAATGATTCTGCAGTTTCTTTGCATGGTGCCAGGATGAACACTGAGTTTACAGCAGGCACTGTCTAGTGCTTCTTGTTGCTTTTAGAACGATATCAAACTTTTCATTTTATTTTCCTTACTTTACTGTGCTGCTAATGACAAAAAATGGGAAGACCAGTCAAGCAATGGTAAGGCAGAAGTTCATGCAGTGTGAAAAAACAGGGTTCATATGTTGTCATTCAGCGTGAAATTACTTTCACATAGTAGTCTGTTGCCTGGATGTATATTTTTCTTTTGCTGAATATGCACATTATCTTGTGGACTTTGAACAAATGAAACCTGAATGATATTGCTCAGCATTCCTTCAGCATAAACACAGACTGTAATCAAAACCATTTTTAATATTGGTTCTTGATGTCTTCCTTATATAATTTAATTAGCTCAGTGACTTTTTCTTTTTTAGATTGCAGTAACAGGAAGTAGAATATAATAATAAATACCTACTGCATTCTGTGGATTCTTGACACTTTTTATCCTTCTAAACATAGGAGATTAACCCTATACAAATCATTTTAAGTTCATTTTGTCTAGACAGATAAATGTAAGTGCCATTAGCTATTATACACACAAAAAAATTAGCTCCATAGGTTTTTCCCTTTAAAGGTAAGTGTAAATGACTGCAAAAGTTCATTTACAATAATAGGAACACTTATGATTTATTCTTTCTCTGACTTCCATACCAGACAGAGGGCTTAAAACTGCACTGCACAAAAATGTTTTTACATACACTCACTTAGCAACACCTTTTGTGAGTCCTATTTTCAGAAGCAGTGTCTGCTTACAGTACTTGCAGATGTGGCTGCGCATGGATGTGGGGTTCAGCAAACCTCCAGACAAATACGCATTCATTGGAAAAGGTCAGGAATTCAGTTGTGAAAGGCTGATGAAAAATGGTAGAGATTCTTCTTCAGCTCAATATTCAAATAGTGCAAAAATCATGCTGCAGTACAAAACAAAACAAGTTAAAACACAAGCTTTTCTAAAGGAGTTTTCTACAACTACAGGCCCTTTATACAGCCCAACAGGATGATCTGTATCGAGGCCATATGTCTTCATACCAGTGTTGTACCACAAGATAACAGATCCTCTGCTCTACTTGGACAGGTTTACTGGAAGTAAGTTTACAAGTTTCACAGACTTCTTTCTGCTACCCAAGTACAATTTGTAGAACAAAGAAAACATACACATAAATGAACAAACTTGGAAGCAGGTAATTTTTCAAAAGAACTTCTCCAAGACTTTTGCTGAGTTGTAATGTGATTTTTTCATTTGGTAAGACATGAGACCAATATAATCTTACCTCAATATCTTTCAAATATCCACCTGTGTTGTTTGTCTCCACTAAGAATTAAGGATGAACAGTAATTTACAGACCATCTCAGTGCTCCCTGTTTCCTAAGCTTCTGCTGAGGTTGGAAGTCTGTGGATGGATGTCTCTTATAGTCATAAGCCTTCTGCCAAAATTTCAGAATGAGCAATGGAACCAAAAAGGTTTTTACCCACTTAAAGGCGAAGCTAGATTAATTTTTTATCATTATTTTGTTTTTTATGGCATGAGTTGCAAAGTGTCAGCACTTCCCTTCACTGAATGGAATGTAAGACCCAGGTTGTTACATTGTAAGTAAGAGCAGGAGTCTGAATTTAGTCAACCTTGGGTTTTGCCTATTTTTTTTAACAAAATTTGCTAAGAAAGGATGCTTCTGTTTTTTTTTTTTTTTTCAGAAAGGTAGGAAATGTGCTCAGAAAAACAGAGAAATTACCCTTGTTCTGGTATCAGAACAGGTACTCAAGTTAATTGGCAGCAAAATAACTGATAGTTTAAAACTACATTTTTTTCAAACAAATTTTCAGCCTACAAGTAGCGTAAGAGGGATATCAATGTGTGCATCTTTTCATAGCTAAATACAATCTTACTTTATGAGATCACTACTCTGAACAGTTATGTCGTTGATTTTATTATTGTCTCAGTCTTGCCCAAGTCTGAAAAAAACTAAAATTTTTCTGCTTTTGGGTAAGGTAAACATTTAACAGAATCTGATCTCAGAAGGTCCCAGAATGACAATTCCATTATGACCTTCAGTTGCACAGATGATTCCATTAATTCATGTATGAACTAGAGCATACTCGATATTGATTTAAAAATTGATAGTGATAGGAATCTAAAAATGACTGTATATTTTTCCTACTTGGATACTTGCAGATTGTGGACAAAAATCACTTTTTTCAAAATAATAAAACTCTGCAATGATACTGTTTCACTGTGAGTTACATTTTCAGTGGTTTTATGGCTTTTTCCTGAACCCTCTCTAGTATGTCCACATACTTCCTGAATTTTAGAAAACGGCATTTGGAAGGATGGGGGTGTGGGTTGGTTGTTTATTTGTTGGAATCAATGCTTGCAAAGTTTTCTCTCTTGAAAATGGGGTTTATATTGCTCATGCTATATCACCGTCATAAATGCTTTTTCCATCCTAAATAAAGTAAGCAGGCTTTATTAACTTTCATTAATTCATTTTGAAAGGCTGTTCCAGAAACGTCTTCAACCTCCCATTATTTCCAGACTAAGTTGATTAATGGTCATTCTATGCCTTTTGTGGTGTCTTTTTGCTAGTCATGTTTTCTGTCTTTTATACTTCAGTCTCTCATGGATCATTATCCCCTCTGTGTGCCTTGATGTATTTGAAGACAACATCCTAATCCTTCAGGGTTTAATGCTTCACCCTTCATTTTGCTCACTCAAATAAGGGAACCCTTTTTCTGCTCTTTCCAACCAAGGGTCCCAAGGACACAGAATCCTGCAACTTCTGACTTAGTGTCCTTCTGGCATGATGCAGCTTGCTCTGCCTCCTGAGCTGTGGAATTTTCAGAGAGGACAGAGAATGGGTCAGCTAGACTTACCCAAAGCATCTCCTGGATCACGTCAGCTCTAGGAAATGAAAGTGGCCGTTTCACTGTGGGTGTTGCAAAACGAAACCAAAAAAAATGAAACTGAAATGAAAATGAAACCTTACAAAGTCTCATTAAAATGTTGTAAATAGATACTATCAGAGGCATTCTTGTGTTCTTGAATCTCAGTAAAAATCCCCCCTTTTCTTATTTCATTAAATGTTTAAAGCAATTTAATTTAGTAGTTACTCATAATTTACATTTAAGTGAAAACTAAGTTTAGAACAGATTCATCATCTACATTCTGGCTGATGTGCTGCAAACTATATGGCCCACAACCTGCTAAAGCCCTCTTCTACCCCATTTAACCCAGATACAGCAATCTACCTCAATATTAACATGTAAACAAGCCTGTCCCTCTAACCGCTATCATCCTCACACTTCCAGAAAAACAAACTTTATCAGGCAAATTCAGATGCAGATTGCATTGGCTCAAGCCAGTTCTTGTTATCATTAATGCCCAGAACTGTCCCCCAGTTTTGCAAATGTGGACACCCAGGCACCTCACATAGTTCTGGAGTTTTTTTTTTAATCCGTGTCCTGTTTTCACTCCTAAGGACAGCAGTTCATGCATAGTTTATTTCTGGGCGGTTTTATTTGGTTTTTTTTTTTTTAACCCCAGACACCATCTTTTAGCAGTTGACTTTGAGACTGTGTCTTGGTAGCCAAATAAACAAACCTGTCTACTCAATCTTGGAGTAATGAAAACTTTTGGCATAGAAGTTTTGTAGCACAGCTGTTTGCTTCATATTACCGGGTTCTTTACTTTATTCTGGAAAATCCTGAGCGACCTCTGCCAGCAGGAAAGGAGGCACCTTATTTCAAGAAGGGCTCTCCTGCCCATGTGTGGCCTAGGCACCACGGACAGAATAAATTGTGGGTAATTTATAACGATTAAAACAAAATTTAGAATAAAACACATCCCCCAAAATTTATGTGGAATAAATATTATGCAAGAATAAGAATATTCATGCACACAGCATGGAAAAAAACGTTCACGCTCTTGAACCCGTACCCTTCCTTCAGTTACGGCACATCAGAATCACAGAATCATAGAAATGCTGAGGTTGAAAAAGACCTCCAGGATCATCAGGTCCAACCCAGCACTGCCCTGCTCACCACTAAACCATGTCCCCAAGTGCCAGCACCACACATTCTTTGACCATTTTGACCATTTGCACCTCCTTACCCAGTAGCCAGATTTCTCAACACTTTTTGGCCTTTATTATTCAAAATCTTCACCCCTCTGACAGACATGGTTACAACTGGCACAAAAGCAAGATCAACATGAGGAAAGTAAAAATGAAAACATCTCACGGGTAAAATATCATCATGTCCTCCTGGTCATTTGGGGTTGATGCCCGATGGGAAAGGGCATTTGAAAGCATTGCTATTGTAATGGCCTTAGGCTGAGATGGGAGATTCAGATTAGGTATCAGGAAAAAAATGTCAGGGTTAGGGTGCTCAGACACTGGAATAGGTGGCCCAAGGAGGTGGTGGTCACCATTCCTGGAGGTGTTTAAGAGGCATTTGGATTTGGCGCTGGGTGATGTGGTTTAGGGGTTACAGCGGTGGTGCTCAGTTGATGGTTGAACTTCATTATCTTAAAGGTCTTCTCCAAACCCGATGAGTCTATGGTTCTATACTTAAAACTATTGCAAAAACACATGCACTTGGCACAGGTACAGGCCGTTCATCAGGCTCTGCATGACTAAGCTTATGTGAGCATCCAGCTCACAGCACAATTCACGTCCCAGTGTGTTGGGAGAGCCAGCATAGCACAAGCATTTTGTATTTTTTATTGTTTCTCTCGGCAGCAGCAGAGGGGGAAGGCAGGCAGGCAGGCAGGCAGGCAGGGCAGCCACGGCGGGTGTGAGCAGGGCGGGGCAGGGCGGCCGCCCCGGGGCCGGCGCTGCGTGAGGGACAAAGCGAGCTGGGCGCTGGATGTCGGGCACCATCTTGGCCGCCCGGGGCGGCGGCTCGGGAGCCGAAGGTGCCCCCTCGGGCGCGGCCTTTTGAGCGGCGTTCATCGCAAAGCACGGCCCGCCCCGCACCGTGCCCGCACCGCATTGTCCCCGCACGCAGCGCCCGCCACCCCCTTCACGCGGCCGCACCCGCGCCC
>VXAZ01004213.1:1322620-1365030 GCA_013399875.1 Gymnorhina tibicen | reverse complement strand
GGAAGGGTGGGTGGGCGTGTGGGGGGATTGGTGTTGGAAGATGCAGGGGCTTTTGGGTGGTATGGGGTGAACCGGGACGATAATAATGATTTTAAAATATTTTAAATAATTTTTTTTAAGATTTCGAGTTTATTTATGCCTTCAGAAATCTTCTTTCACCATCACCCTCCCTGGAATGTCAGGATGGTACAGGATCAATGCAGAATACTCTCAGCTGTTGCCTGTCAGTCATTTTCCCCTAAGCCTGGCTTCAGATGTTTAAGAATCCCAGCTCTTTTTATGGCAATAGCCTCCTGTCTCCCTCTCCAGAAGGGCTGATTCCAGCCAGTATTGTGAGCACGCAGCGTGGCTGTGTTCTGGGAGGATTTAATCTCGGGACTCTCTTTAGCTATTGTGCCTAACCACATGCACAGTGTGGCATTGCACAGGCAATACTGCACTTGGTGTGGGGGTGTCCGTTTTAATTCCCCCTCCCCCCATCTGAATTTCCTGTGTGCAGCTGTGGATTTGGCTTGGGAATCATGTGGTGATTGTACAGTATGTAGAGGCAGTTGGGTGTAAGGGATTGCAACCAGCTGACTTCAGGAGTTAGTTCTTTCAACTGGCCAAGACAAATGGGAGATATCCTTATGAGGAAAGAATGCAGTGGGATAAGCTGCATCCCCTTGGTAGGAAACCCTCCAAAATTCTTTACCAAAATCGGTAGATAATAAATTTTATACATTGGATAAATTTTTTGTTGAACTTGAAGTATCATGCAGAAACCCACATCAGAATCATTTGCATCTAGAACAGGATGCTCCTAAATAGAATTGATTTTCTTTTTCCCCCTGCGCATTAAGAAGCCCAGAATTTGGAAACACTTTTCTTAGCTTTCCATTTTATACGTTGTGATCTTGGACAACTTTCCAAATGATGGATCAGTTATTCTTGTGCTTAAGAGGAATTTCAGACACATGGGAGTATGAGGTGTGCTGAATTTTTGGACTGAAGGGATCCGTGTGCACAGAGTTCGCTACAATAAGCCTGATTTAAAATCTGCAAGGATGACATCTCCTCCTAAGTCAGTGAGAATTATCAGACTTGGATTAGCACCATCATGTGTTTTAGCCCTGTGAACAGTGACTTAAAAAAGCAGAAGTTCTAATTAAAAACAGCATAATGGCTTTGAGATCAATGAAGTGGGGATTAAGTCCAGTGATGGCATCTTCATGGTGGATGAAGGCAGGTTAGAATGATTGGATGCACAATGATCAAAACCCCAACTCAGAGTAATCCAGTCTTAATGTGGAGTGGGAAGAAGCACACAGCCCCCATAAAAAAAACCCCAAACCAAATCATTCAAACAAACACAATTTTAAAAGATTATTCTTGTGAGTTAAATGCAGTGAAGTGTATGTGTCAGTGACTCCATTTTGTGAGTCTTACTCTTGAGGAAGGCAGAGGTTTTGCATTTATTTTGGAACTAGGTAACACTCCTAGGTCACTTGCTGTTTAAAGTGACCTAAAGCAAAGAGGTGTGTCAGTCTCTTTTAGGAAGTGTCCTATTTTGGGCACCAGTAGCATTGATCATTGCAAGATAATGACAAGAGGCTCATCTTTTCTAAGCTGTGTGACATCCTATAGAAGGTGGCAAAAGTTTTCTGAAGAGAAAAAGCAGAATTTGTAAGATGGGATGAGATTTGAGGTTTGCCCTTAGAACAGCCTGATTAATTAGCACAGCATAACCCTAGGTAAATGAGATCAGAAAGAACCTACTATGCCAACAGAGATAAAAAACAAAATAATTATGTAAACAATTAAATGAGAGATTTTCTTTTAATGAGTTGTTACTGTGATCTGCAACTTAGCTGCAGTAGAACAAATGTAGTGGTTAAATCTGTTGGAGCATTGCAGTGGGTTTTCACTACTTACTAGAGGTATGACCATGGTAAATGGTACTCTTTATAGATTCTTTAGTTCCTCTAATAACTGCTCTTCAGTTTTTACAGGGAATTCTTCATAAGTGTAGGAAGAACATACATGATATGTACACACTACGGTTGCAATAAATGAGTATGGAAAATTAATGTTCTTTATTAAAATTCATGCATCATGAAAAGCATTTTGAGTTTTCATGTATCAGTGGACAGTTACGGTAGATCCTAAGGTAATTTAAAAAAAAATTATAAGAGAAAGCATATTATGATCTAATTTTAAACTTTCTAAATCACCGAACTAATTTATGATTTCTTTTTTTTTCATTTGCTTTAAAGAAGTAATATAATCTGGAGAACAGGACAGCATTTACCGTATATTTTATTCCAGGTTCTCAACCATTACACAGCAGAGCTAGTATTTAGCCACTTCCTGCAGCTCAGAAGACTCTGCATATATCACAATATTGAGCACCCATTCCCCTTGGAGAACAGATGGCACTGGTGGGGCTCGAAATAGTTGAGGGCTTCTGAAAAATTGGGAGGTTTGTGCTGTGGAACAGGGGAGAACAGATAGGGTTGCTGAAGACTACTGGTTAAGGGTTTGCATATATTAAAGGTGCTGTGAGGGCTTCCTGACAGTAGAAAAGTTGATGCTTTCTAGGTGAAGACTAGATGGCAGGAAAGTTTTTGTCTTTGGGACATTAGAGTAGACTTTTTAATGTATGGAATGGACAAAAATACCTGGATTTCTTTGGCTTCTGAATGTGTTGAAGAGAGTGAAAGCTGAATACTCCCAGCCTTGCCTTGGCCTGCCTGCAGTGTTTTCAGAATGATGCTTCACTGTGTCATTAAGATGATGAAGTAATTCACAGAATCACAGATGGCTGAGGCTGGCAGAGACTGTGAGAGTTCACCTGGTCCACACCTCTGCTCAGGTGGGGCCACGTGAAGCCAGTTGCCCATGTCCAGATGGCTTTTGAGGATCTCTGAGGATGGAGACTCTACAACCTCCCAAACAACCTGGTCTTCTGCTCAGTCACTCTCACAGTGGGGAAAAAAAAAAGAATTTCCTGACATTCATACAGAAATTCCCATGTTCCCGTTTGTGCCATTGCCTCTGGACCTGCCAGTTGTGGAGTGTCTGGGAAGAACAAGACAAAAACTTCTGTTTTACTCAGTATCTCCATCAGCCTTTATGGGCACACTTGTGTGCAAATTAAGAGCCCTGGTGATGTGCATTATTTGTTATTTCCCTTGTCAGCTTCCCTGAAATAGGTTGGGCCTTACAGTAAGACCAAGGTACATAAATTGAACATCAGATCAATTCCTCTGACTGAGTCTTTCAGTGGCATCTGAACAACTCTGGAAGATCCATTGTGTTCTTCCTCGTAGGGCCTTAGCTGTGCTGGAAAATGGGCTCTGCTGTGCTGCAGGCCCTTGTGCTCTTTAAGTTCCACAGTAGTAGCTGGTTAGATTATGCAAGGGGAAAAAAAATAAAAACATGAATTAAAATGGAACTCAGCCTTAATTTACGGGTTCTGAAGTGCTTCCTTGTTGGCCTGTTCCTCTTTCAAGAGGTGCAGTTGTTCTGGTGACAAGACTAAGCAAAGTGCTGGTAGCAGGAGTTAGCGTTGGCCTCAAGGCAGACACAAGCCAAAATATTACTAAGGGGAAAAAATTATGAATGAGAAGTACACACCATTTCTCCACATGTAGAGCCAAAGCTTGATGAGCAACTCTCAAGAGAGTGAGAAAGTTCATGCATCAATAAAAATATAATTATTTTTTACATTTTTCTTACAATTTTTAATTAGTGGCTTTGCAAACAACTTGAGTTGCTCTGAGTGGTTTTTAGCTTGATGGTTATTAAAATAGGAAATGGTCATTAGGAGTGTAGCTTACAGAGTTTTCATACCCAATTACTACACCAGGTAACTGTAACTGGAATGACCGTTGTTTTTTCTTTAAGGATCTCAACTGTGTTAAAATTGTCAGCATTTTTTTATTACATCTAGCCCTACATGTATATGGGTGGGAAATTTTAGACATTTTAGAGTTGTTCCTGATCAGTTGAAAGTTGTGTGGAGTCTTGCTAGAAGTAGCTGTAGTCATTGTTGCTGTTGATGAGCTGTTTGCTTGAGCCTTTTAAGCTGATAGAAGGGAGATGCCAGAGGGAATGGTTATTGATTGCTGAGGTACAGGATCAGTGGAGAGTGTCTTCCAGAAGTTATGCTCTTTTGGAGGATGCATCTGAAGTAGTGTAAGTAATGAGTCATGGAGACTTCCATGAGTAAGCCCAAACCAGGGGACTCAGTGCTGAGGCTCTTACACAACTGTCAGAAATATCCGTGAATTTACGTGTGGTACTTGTGATTGTGGATGGAAGTAAGCAGTAACATCATAAATTAAACTGTGGTTGCTAAAACTGATGTGATAGTTCAGGATATTTTTCTTTGCTGATACTTGCTTGTAATGTTTGTGTTTTGCAGTAAGCCACAGCAGCTTGCTTTTATTAGTTCCTTGTATAAACAGGTGCAGCTAATCACTTGTAATGAAAATAATACCAAGTTCAGTCTTTCTTGTCCAGTGGTTTGATTATTTACAAGTTTCCTTTGTTTGCTTTAGTTGCTTTCTTTTTTCCTTTGGGAGCTCAGCATGAGATACATCCCTTAGTAATAATTGTTTCATGTATTTTTACATGAAACACTTGTGTTTCAATGTTAGTTAGAAACACTAAGGGATCTTGCATCTGAAAAGGAGTGAAAGGCTTGGTAATTGGATATAGGCTGCTTGACCTTTACGTCACTGGTTCAGAAACAGTCCATGGTACCAGATGCCGAAGTGTTTGCTGTTTGAAATTGGCTCAGCAGTGGGTAAGGTGATATTAATACAGGTTTAGTGTGCAGGTATGCGTGACTCAAAAGCCAACACAGTGCTGTCCCTGGAAAGAAAGTTTGCAGCTAAACTAACAGCACCTCATTTTCAGATTAGATCACCCTACGTGGGGGTCAGATAAAGAAAGCAGGATACAGAGGGAACTTGGATTGCATCTGCCTGTTTTACAGATTTTGTGACTTTGCCTGGAACTGGATTTAGAAAAAAAAAGTTGTGTGTGCATATACACGCACAGGCATACAGTTCATTGTAAGGGCACTTCAGTAAGTCTTGATCCGTTTATGTTATCAGCAGATCCTAATCCTAAATCCATGATCAAAACCCAGGTAAAAGGGAAAGAGTGTGTGTGGGTGTCTGTTATGAAATGAGGAAGTCTCAGCTGCAGTGATTTTGGTGCAAATGATTGGTTGAGAGTTTCCTGCCCCATTGTTCACCCCGCACACCCTGTCCAGCCCTGGGCGACATTCGCTGGGTCTCCCATCCGCTCTCTCTGCAGGTGCTGCTGTTGGGAGCCTGGCTCCTGCCAAGTGAGTGGCAGAGACAGGTCTGAACCCAAGAGCCTGTGGAGCCAGCAGGACATTAATAGCCTGTAGTACAGTACAGTCTCCTGCTCCTCCTGAGCTGGGCTGCTCCAGTCAGGGCATACATGGACTGCCAGAGATCCAGCTCACAGCACAAACGGAGTGACTGACACTAATATCTGGACAGGCCAAAGCAGAGGTCTGGCAAGATGAAGTCATGTCAATTTTGCTTCCCCTCTTGCCCTGCACAGATTTGTGTGTTGTATAAAACACACACAAAGGTTATGTGTAAGCTTACTTGCTGGTACTACAAATCCTCATTCTTTTTGTTGCCACTGTATTTATTGATGATGTGTTTGGTGGTCTCTGTTAGCTCTGCCCTGTCACTGGAGGTACGTGGAATGATATGTTAGGAACATAGTACTCTTCAAACTCAGATACTGGCATTATCTGTCTTAGGCAAGACTGCTAAATTAAATTTCAGTAATGGAGTACCTTGTTCATTAGAGCAAAAGTTAAGGTGATGCATCATTACTTAATTTAGTAGAGAATGTTTTTGATACAGTATCAGGCATGACTAGTGCAAATCTATTTATATAGGTTACCTCATGAATAAAGAACTCCTTCAAAACTCCCTAATTGAAAACCAGGTTATTTACTTTCTGTTTTATATTCATCACACCTCTTCTGGAGAAATCCTTGTGAATTTATAGGATTTACTATAACTTCTCATGTAAAAAATCTACTTTTTGTTGTGAAATACTTTAATGTCACAGGTTTTTTTGTAAAACCTTTTTTTTTTTAAATTTAATAATCATAGGCTGTATGAAGACTTCTTTACAAACTACACTTAAATCTCATCCTGATACGCACGAAATCTCCTTCTGGTTTTATCTGGAAGTTGTAAGTGACAGCTGATAATGTGTGTAGTCAGGGTTGAAGGTGGGAAAGTCGTACGCAGGAAGTTTTGCTTTCAGAAAATGTTCTAATGATACTTTTGACATCCTTGACAATAATGAAATAATTTCTTAGAAAACTACTTGAAAGCCATATTGAATTGTCATTATTTCTAGTTCTATTACAAATGGACCATACAGTCCATAATACCTCATAGACTGCTGTGCTTCAGCTGCTGTAAATGTGATCTCATCCCCACAGCTGTAGAGAAATTGATAGTAGTCGGAAGTAATTGTACAGTTAGACTCTGATCACACTTTTCAGGCCTCACAACAATAAAATAATAATTTTATTTAATACTTTACATATGTGCATTTGTGACCTCAAGTGCACACTTGATAGATGTTATGCTTGATTATACTAAGGAGTGAAAGAGTTTGGGACTACCAAGTGAATAAGCTGTGCAGGTAATTTCAAGGCAGTTGCTGCCTACGTGTCTGCCAGCAGTGAGTCTGCATTACATTCTCCTGTGGGAGGGCAGAGCAGTGTGCACACTTTGAACTGAAAGACTTCCTTCCGTGAAGGAGTTCTGAAACCCACATGGTGTTGTAAAGTGTACAGACTCTTTATTGGAATTTGTACTTTAGATTTTATTAAAAATTGTCCCATGTTTCTGTTTATGCAGCTGATGTTTGTGCAGTGTCATCTGTTGGTCTGCTGAGAGCCGTATCTTTGCATTACTCTTCTGCTTCAGCTTTGGCATTCTTCACTGGGACCTTAGCTTGAAAATTGGTTGTGACTATTAAACCTGTCTGTATGTTACACAGAAACCCACACTTCACCTGGCAATGGGCTAATTGTCTTAAATCCTCAAAAGTCAGTGCAGTTGGATTCCTTTTTTTCACTTTTGTCTTATTAATGAAATCTGCAGTCAGTGGATTCATGACTTTCTAAACTCTACCGAGCATTAAGTTCTGAATGTTAATCAGATGTTTTATGGTACCTGAATTGGAATCCCTTGATTCCAAAGCTGTGCTTTTTAGCAAAGGAAAGAACTGAACGCAGTTCTGCAGCAAAAATTTTTAGCTGCTATAGGCTGACCTTAGAAGCACATTGAGTACTGTGAGAACACAACAGGGATAGAAGACCAGGTTCAGCTATGAAATAAAGTACCGTAATGAAGCAGAGACTAGTATTGAATCACAGACTCTTGGAATGCAGATAAATGGCTGTCTCTGGTGGGGAGTTAATCTCTCCCTGTAAATACTGCTGTCTGTTGATAAGTTGTCATGTAGCAGAATGCTGGACTGCATTAAGTTGCTTCTCAGTGCCGTGACTTCAGTGTTTTGTCCCTGTATAGATGTTTGGATGAGTTGTAGTAGAGTAACTCCTGTTTTGTGCGCTGTATGCCATGTTAATTTGTCCCCATGCTGGGGCATGTTTGAAGAGAACTCTTGGTAGCATAAATTTAGTAGAATTCTGCTTTATCTCAGTTGCTGGCTTACACATGCTTTAGGCAGTAAAATTTTTATGCTCTTTGGATCTTTAAACAGACAAAGCTTTATACTCCCATCCGGTTTCCTTGAAACTGAAAGTTCCTGATTCTGGGTGTATTTTACTGTCAACTTTTTTACTTGCTTACCTTTCAAAGAAGGAGATTTACCTGCTTTCCCTTACAGTGGCAGGATGACCTTTGAGAGGGTTTATTTTATTAGGAGAACACTAGGTGGTTCAACAAGAGAATTTCTGGTGACCTGCTTTGTTGAGGGTGCTTTCTGCTAGAACCAGTCTTTTGTGTTGCTGACAGATGGGTTTGAGGGAAGCTAAGGGAGCAGAAAAGCAGGTTTTGAGCAAATGCTCTCAGAGCATTGGCCAAGTATGAGCTCAGGTAAAAGATTTGTTTTTATAGGCCCTTTGCAGCCAGCTGTCAGTGTGGGCTCCTTTACTGTCTGTCATTACATGGAGAGATCTACTGTGTCAAAATTTATCTTTCCCTGAGCTGACACATAATACCTCAGTGGGCTGGTTGCTCCTTGCACAGCTGAAATGTTCTTCGTCTTCCTCAGTTGGCAGTTTCTTAAGGGGATATAATCCATTCAGCAGATTTCCTGGAACTTCTCTTAACATGGCTATGCAGCTTTCTTACTCCTTTAAAACTGCAGGCTCCTCCTTGACCACCTCTGCTTGGGAAATAGCAGGCTGGCAAAGGCAGGAGTAATGTTCTTTTTATCTTTTTTTTTAATTATTATTTTCTTCAGCATGCCTACCTTTCTTAATCTAGAAATGTAGCAGCTTAATTTCTGCATGGATACTTGGGTATAACTCTATGAGGTTGATCTTTGTCTTCAGGTTTTTGGCACAATCAATGCCCCCCTAAATATAAGCACAAAAAGTCCATGAAATACTGTATTCTCTTTGTTTTCCTGGGAGGTCCTACAGGCATTTGGCCTCATCCAGTCCCCAATTTAGTACCTGAAAGATGATACCATAACTAGCTGTGTGGCAGTCGCTACTGCCAAATGTGATTCAAACTGGCTGCCGTACTGCTCAGAGGGACAGTTGTTTAGGATTCAGTTTGTGTTGGGAAGAACACCAATGAAGCAAACAGTGCTGTGCACAGCTATTTGAATAACTGCCCTTGCCTGGACCTCTCATTTTGTTCCTGTAAAACACCTGTGTGCACCTGTGGGTAAAGTAAGAAACTCTGGATAGTGAGTTCAGTTGTAAATGTTCTGGTCAGATTTGAGCAGTCATTGGGAGCCATCCCTGTGCTCTGCACATCTTGGAATAGGCAGCTAAGAATATCAGCAACCTCGTGCAAAGAGTGGGAGTGTGTCTTGGAGCTTTCCTAAATTGGAACCTCAGTGTTAGTGGTGGTCTTGGCTCAGGTTCAGGCTGTATTGAAATTGCTGCCTTTTTGATTTCACGTGCATTCTTGTAACAAAAATGTTTTTGTTTTAGGGATTTATCAAAGATGTTCATGAGGACTCCCTCACAGTTGTATTTGAAAACAAGTAAGTATTTTATTTTTAAAATAATCATTTAAATATTAGGTTATTTCAGTTTTGTACTTTTGCTGATGTTTTTTGTTTAATTTTTTTGCCTTTAAGAGGAAGCAGATTTCATTAGATATAGTTCTAGAAGTACAGGCTCACTATTCTGTTCAGCTTCCATGAACTGCCTTCTTGAATCTGTATCAGAATTCAGCTCATCAGTTACACAGTCCTGTACATTCTTTGGTATCTTTAGTGATGCCCGTAGATGATGGGACAGCCAAATTTAATTAACATAAGAATCAGTGGCACAGGCTTGATAATCTTACCCAAAAGCAGAAAAAGGTGGAAAATAGCAAAGTACTCAAATCAGCCATTCTGTGTCTGCTCTCTGGAATGCTGATCACTATTCTCAACCAGAGAAAAGTAAAAATATCCAGATGGTTATTTTTTTTCTTTTAACTACTAGGAGGATAAATATACATATATAGCCAGTCAAAAGACCCTATTGTTTTTGAGTGGTAAGGAGTGCAGATCTGTTAGCAAATCTTGAAAAAGAATTATCCGTGAGGCCTATTTCATTTAATATATAAGCACAGCAGTGCTGCTAGGAACTTGTAGTGGCAAGCCAAGGATAATCCATGGGATGGTAAAGTACAAATGAGTACCTGTTGTTCAGCATTTTGACTGATAGCACTGTGGATTACCTGGGAGATTCCAGTGCTAATTCCAAATACTCTGTGAGCTACATCCTCTTTCCTGTTTCCCTTCCAGTTACTAGGTGGAGATGCTATAAAATGTCAGCTTTTGATGTGAAAATGGTTACTAACCTTTACCAGCTCTAACCTGTAGATTAGTCTTTGAGCCTTTCTTCAAGAAAGAGTGCTGGGTAATAAAGGTAATACTAGGGAGCGTGTGAGTTTGTCTTTATAAACAGTATTTATAATTCTGATGACATAATCCCAGGTGTGTGTGTGTGTGTACATATATACATGTGTGTAAAAAGAAATCCTTGGGGGAGGAGGGGGCATAAGTAATCCTGGGGTTTACCCTGCCAAACCCGGTGTTTGTTTCCTTCTGACTTATGTTTTCTAGTCCTTATTTTATGAAGACAGTTAGAAGATGAGGTGGCAACCATAATTTATACTAACACTGAGGTGGTTATGGAAGCTGTATCTGTCTCCTAGGTTTTCATACCTTCACCCCAAAGCCCAACAAACAGAAAAAAAATTAAGCCCTTCATCCTATCCATGGTCTGAGAAGATGTGACAAATCTTCAGTTTCATCTTCAACATATTGCTTTCTAAAGAAAAGTAATTGCTTCTCTCTTCATTCAAAGGATATACTTTCATGTCAAACCAAGTAAGCTAAAGGAAGTGCCAGGGGTTCGCAGCAGGAGCTGAATTGTTGGCAAATGCATTTTTAGTATTTAGTATCCATATCATCCATGTGTTTTACAGAAAGTCTGGCAGCAGCAGCCACATTTCTAAAAGGATGGGCTGCAGCATATGTAGAGTGTTCTGTTGACTAAAAATAGATCTGATCAGGAAGGGTGTACACAGCCATTTATTCTGTGACGTAAATCTGATCAATTCTTACACTTTTTATGGAGTTAAATTCATAAGGGCTTTAGTGGAACCGAAGCTGGCAAGAGTGGCCTGTGCTGAGAGCATCACTGTTGTGATAGTGATTATCACTAACAAATACACACATCTACCCCACAATAGGCAATCTAAACTGTCACTTTGCATTTTCTGCTATTGTTAGCCAATCTTTATCCACAGCTGTTGTAGGGTTCCCAAAGTTAAGTGTACCAGCACAGACTGCTAATGATGATTTTGTGGCCATAGCAACACACAGTGTCTGGGCAGGTAGCCTTAATTCTCTTAAGAGACATTTTCTTAGGCTAAGTAGGCAAAGGAACGAATGCAGAAGCTTCAGGAACTGGAAGCTTTTATTACTGGTAGATGGAAAATTGGATCTTGAGGTACGGTTCCATAGAGGCTCACTGGAGTTTAAAGCAGCTGTATTGAAGGAGAGGCTTCTGTGTTGTAAGAAGCAAGAACCTGCCTTTTTTGTGATTTCTACCCTGTAGTTTCAGCATCAGTTCTGTCAGATTGTCTTAGGAGGTAGTTTGTAGCCCATCACAAGTAATTTCTTAAAACATCTCGTTTTGAATTTCACCAGTGAGATGCTCCAATTCTGGACTTAGAAAGTTTAGCCACCACCAAAACTTGGAGTCATATTCTGAGAACTGAGCCTTCTGTGCACTTTTCCACTGTGCACTTCCTCCACTGGCGGGGAGGGAAAGGAAAAATACAAACTGTGAGATTAGTAACCATTATATTGGCAACGAGGGCAGTTTAATTGCAATTGAATTTTTTTGCCAGCCTCCTTCACCATTTCTCAGAAATAGAATGTGATTTAATTAACATTTTGTGGCCAAAATACCTTCCAGCCTCAACAACAGCTATCCATGTCAGAGAATCCTTGAGGTTGGAAAGGCTTAAGCTTGATCCTCTAAGATCATGTCCAGCTGTCAGTCCTGCACCACGATGTTCACTACTAAATCGTATGGCCAAGTGCCACATCCGTGTGCCTGTGGACACCTCTGGGGATGGAGATTCCACCATCTTCCCGGGTAGCCTATTCCAATGTCTGACCACCCTTATAGTGAAGAAATTTTTCCTAATACCAATCTAAACCTCCCTGGCACAACTTGACACTATTTCTTTTCAGGTCACTCTGAGCCTCCTTTTCTCCAGGCTGAGCCTCCCCAGTTCCCTCAGCTGTTCCTCATCAGATCTATGCCCCAGACCCTTCACCAGCGTCCTTGCCCTTCTCTGGTTGTGTTCCAGCACCTTAGTAATAATCTTCATGCATTTTTGTTGTTTTCCAAACCACAATTGAAAGGAAAAGTTTATTATGATGCGTAGATTAAAACTGCATGATCCGTAACATCTTTATTAAGTGAGGTACTTGAGTGTAAGCTGTCTTTTCAGAGCAAACATGTTAATGTATCCATCTCGTTATCTAGAAAGTTGCGGAAGTGCCCTTTGCTCCTTATGCTCAGACTTGTTCCACAAACTTAGGCTGCACTGTCTGCAGATTGTTAAAAGTAAGCAGAGCAAATGACGTGCAGTAATCCTTACTGTTACAAGTTGGTTGGTTCTGATTCTGTTGGTGTCTAATGTGAATCAGATGGGCAGAAATGATGGACATTGCAATGCTTTGACAGCCACCATTAAAAGTCCCTCAGATACTCTAAATTAATAGGGTTTTTTTGAAGGGTTTATTTTTCCCCTGGTTTTATTTCAACTTATGTAGAGTCTTTAGTTGGGTTTCTGACTAAGACCGAGGAACAGCTGATGGCATTCTATGACATTCACAGAGTAGAAGGAAAAGGAATTTCAGGAGAACACAGTGGATTTAATTGCTCCAGTAGTCTTCATAAAATGCACTGAAAACATACACTTCTACAAATAAAGTACTTTGTAGAGCCAACTATAGTAAAATAAATAGTCTTGCTGTACAAGAAAGTAAACCTTTATTTTGTATGCCTAGAAATAATTGGTATTGATAGGCAGATACAAAGATATGTTACTGGAGAATGTCAGCAAGTTTGCAGGTGGAAAGTTTTTTTAAAGATCAGAGTCATATTTTCCTGGAATACATAAAACTTAGGTGGTAAGCAGTTGAAATATTAAATATGAGGAGGAGAAATGGATGACTCCCATAGTGGACTGCAAAGCTGAGCTTAAATCTGTGTAAGGGCTCTGTGACTTGAGCAGTAGGAATGTTAAGTACATCATATCTTTCACTGGGGTTTTATGAAAGCCATTAGTTAATTTTTTCAGTTAATTTCAAAATTTTGTCATTAAATATCTTCCCATATACTTTTGTCTTGACATAATTATTTTGTTCCTTTGGTTATAAGGTTTGCTTTCTAGCAATAAGGAAACAAGACCTGATTATATGGAAAGAACGAATCCTAATGAAACTCAGAATTTCAAAATGAAGACGAAGAAAACAATAGGAAAGTTTGAGAATTAATGTGTAATGCTCTTTCAACTTCCAGTTGGCAACCAGAGCGCCAGGTGCCCTTCAATGAAGTCAGATTACCACCACCCCCTGATATCAAGAAAGAAATTGGTGAAGGAGATGAGGTGGAGGTGAGTGAATGCTCATGAGCTGTCCTGGTCTGTAACTGATTGTCCACTCAAGGCAGTGGTGAGGGTTGTAAGGGCATTACCAAGGTGAAAGTTTAAAATGGAGCATGTGTCTACACATGGGTTTATTAGAATTTCAGTGAAGCTGTGACATTTCAGTTTTCCCACAAAACTACCAGTGGAAATTTTTCCAAATCTAAAACTTAAAATAGCTGAGAAGGTTTTAATTCTGCCACAAAATCTAGGCAGTTTTCTTTTTTGACCTGGAATGTAAAGTGTTGGAAATCTTTGATGTGAAGATGTAATAAAGCTCCTCTTACAACAAGTTTTAATCCAGATGAAATGTCTGGTACAGTCTGGTAGGAAATTGTGTGAATTACAGTTTTCTACAGAGAGAGTGTTAATAGGAGTGATGTATTAAATGTAGAAATCAAAATGTGCATTTTCTGCTCCCTGCTCATTGTAGTATCATTAGTGATTTAGTTTAACATCTGGGTTTTTTTCTGTACTTGTCCCTGAAATCAAAGTAATGAGTTTCCTTTCCTGAGGATACCTTCATAGTTTTGGGCAAATAATCTAAGAAAAAATGTAATATAGGTGCTGGGTTTTTCTATTCCTTTATTTGAAATATATTGCCTTTGTTAGAGGTTATATATAAAGGGTTGTTTTCTACCTTCTTGCTATTGTAAATCTTGTTTAGTCTGCATGCAAATGACTTTGGCCTGTCAGAAGTGTATGAGGAGCAAATGAAACTTAAAGATGAAAAAACTGGGTTTCAGAACTCCTCTGTTCTATGTCTGATCATGCATTAACTTGGTAGCATTTTTTAATATGGAATATGTAGTCATGTGATGACTTGGTTCTTTTCAGTAGTCCTTGGTTTATCATGTAAGCCAAGGACAAAACAGAAATCTGAATTGTGGAGTTAGTTCTATGTGTGGACTTCCACTCTGAAGACAATGTTTTGAGTTTACTGGGGAATTGCCCCCAAAGAAGCGTTTAGCCAAGGTTTTGTGTTCCTTTAGAAATTTCCATTGAATTGTCAGTAATTTATGCAAAGGAAATCTGTGCACAGTCCTTGGGAGTAGAATACTGTTCCATTTTAATGAAAATTAGAAAAGTTTTATGGTTCTTTCTTCACTGTACATGCAGGTAAGTGAATTATGTTTGTATATGTGCTTTCAGTGGTTCTGACTACTTTCATTTTTCAGGTTTATTCTAGGGCCAATGACCAAGAACCTTGTGGCTGGTGGCTGGCGAAAGTTCGAATGATGAAAGGAGAGGTAAATTACTTTAAAACTTAATGATTTCATGCTTTTATGTTGAATACAGTAAATAGAAGTTCTTTGTCATGAAAAAACTCTGAATAAAGTACTACAAATACAAAAACATGAGAAAAGAGAATTCTAAGTTGAGACCACTTTGGAATGACTTTTGCTGCATTGCATAGCAGAGGGTCGTGCCCTTAGAGCTGAGCATTCCATTATCAGCAGTTTAATTGCTTGAGGGACTGAAGGCATGCACAAGGACAGGACTTCTAACAAACCTGCTTTGTGGATTGAACTTGGTGCTAAAAATGAAATAAAGCATCTGTGGTTAAAAACTGTTTATAGTCTGTAAGTTAAGCCTGCTATTGCTTAAGTTAAGCTGTAGCTATTGCTGTGTGTGGCTGTGGGTTGGGTTTTGTGTATGTGTTTTTACTGAGTGTAGTGGAAGGGCACTGCTTGTTTTGCTTTTACATATGTCAAGTTTTTATTTTACCATTAATAAATGGTTTGCAGCTGCCAAGTAAATAGCAGATTCAGACACTTGAGTGTATAGAGCTGCGGCACCCCTAAATTGCATACAGGTGGAAGGGAGGGGAGGAGAAGGCTGCATCCCCAACACAGAGCCAGGCTTCAGGGATACTGTGCACACAAGCTTCTTTAAACTTGCATGTGTTGGCTCGAAGTGTAGGAGTAGATTATTGGTAACTTAAATCGTCTTAGTTCTCTCGCCTTCCTAAATTTGGCAGTCTGTGTCAAAAAGATTGACTTTTTATATTGCTTTTGATCTTAAATGATTCCCAGGTAGTTTGCCCATTGAATCAGTGGATTTGCCTTGTTTATTTGTTTTGTTTTAAAGTGGTGCAGAGTAGACATTTCTGTGAAGAATTATTCTCTGTTTGATATTTTTTAGAATTAGAGCTCAAATAAACACTTCAGGTTTTGGAATTTGAACTGAACTGAACTAATGAAAGTATTTGAAAGAGAGATGGGCATCAGAACAGTCAATCCAATGTGCTGTTGTGGGGGACTGACGCTGTGCTGATAATGGTGCTCTGACTTCAGTGAGGGAGCACAGGGGTGCTGAAATATGCCCAGGCTCTTTTGTGTAGAAATGTATCATTACATCAACTTAGTTTCAGGGTTTTGTTTATATATTCATATTTTGTACTTCCTTGCTGATGCTGGTAATGTTACTATGTCTTTGTTGTTCCTTGGTGAAGTTACCATTTTTTAAAAAAACTCTTTCACAGTTTTATGTCATTGAATACGCTGCTTGTGATGCCACTTACAATGAAATTGTCACTTACGAACGACTCCGACCTGTGAATCAGAACAAAACTGTCAAAAAGAACACCTTCTTCAAGTGCACAGTGGATGTTCCTGAAGACCTGAGAGATGCGTGAGTAGTTCTGCACACTTCAAGAAGGTTTTTACTTACTGGAAGGGAGATAAAAACCCACTTGGCTTCTATTTTAGAGGCTGATTTACAGGTCCGTGAAGAACCTTAAGGGTGGTTATGACTGCAGTAGCTCATTTAGAAACTGCTGCCTGGGACTCCTGCTGAGCTTCCAGGCTGGGGACAGAAGGCAAGTTCTCAGGTGGGAACTTTGTGCCTGTACAGGTGATTCACTTCACAGTGGGCCTGTTACTGAGACTTGCCAGATAACCGTGGTGCCATACAATTCACAGAGAAACAAGCTCTGGAACCGTGTTAGAATAGGAACTTGCCTGTTTCTGAAGAGTCCTTGCCATAAACTACTGAAATGTTCTTGGGTCTGATTATGTTATTACACGTTCAGTTTTGATGCAGCTTGTTGAAATAACAATCATTTTGTCTCCTTAGGTGTGCTAATGAAAATGCACATAAAGATTTCAAGAAAGCTGTGGGAGCATGTAGAATTTTTTATCATGCGGAAACTGCTCAACTAATAATACTGGTAAGTAATTGCTTCTATGTAAATGTTGCATGAATTCCCAGTATATTATTTATAGGAAGTTTATAGCCAGCTCTGTGTCTGTATGGAACATGGTTTAACTTGTCAAGCTATGTAAATTGTGAGAGATTTAATGTAAGTAGATGATTTTAATCTTTGGGGGTAAGGCCTCCAATGCATACAACCTAAATTTAGGAGCAGCTTTGAGTCTCATTGTTTGTATGACTTCTGTCATTCTCAGCTGAATTCCATTTCACTGATTCTAGCAGGTGGCTCAGAGGTAAATCATCTCACTCCACGCTGGAGCAATAGCTTTCCTTTGTGCTGTATTACACTGTGCACTTTGACCCACAGCTGGGTTTCCACGTGGAGAACTGCACCAGTTCAGTGTAGCCATTAAAGAATTGTTCACTTAGATGCTTCTGCAGTGGTTTTCTTACTACATAGGTTTGTCTCAGCTTTAGTTTTTCTTCATAACTCCATTTACTTAATATGGTCCACTTGAACCTCACTCTTCAGGATTGCATTGTCCTTGATTTATTTCCTTAGCTCTCTTATTCACGCAGTGACAAGTATGTATATGGCAGAAAGACTTCTTGGGGCAACATCAAGGGGAAAGGGTTACTGTGTAATTCAGCAGCAAAGTCTTTAATGTTAAACGTGCTGTGAGTGAGAACAAGTAGTTGTTGGTGCTGAATTTCTTGAGCTTTGTTTTGAGGAAGAACAAGGTTCATGTAAGTTCTGGAAATTGAGATCATGTTTATGACTTAGTTTAAATAGGTTCCTGATTTATCCTTTAAATGTGTATTTGCTTACAAAGCCAAAACTTAGGTTCCCTCTCTCCTGTAGTCTGCCAGTGAAGCAACAGTGAAGAGAGTGAACATCCTCAGTGACATGCACCTGCGCAGCATTCGCACCAAACTCATGCTGATGTCAAGAAATGAGGAAGCTACAAAACACTTGGAGGTAAAGCCACAGCTTGTGGCTCTTGTTGCTTGAAACTGAGCTTGGAGCAGTGCATTACAGTGAGTGCACATGGATGAGTCGTCCTTTGTTTTCCCTGCAGTGCACAAAGCAGCTTGCTGCAGCATTTCATGAGG
This sequence comes from Gymnorhina tibicen, assembly GCA_013399875.1. Lineage (NCBI taxonomy): Eukaryota > Metazoa > Chordata > Aves > Passeriformes > Artamidae > Gymnorhina > Gymnorhina tibicen. Next base: position 1,347,334 of record VXAZ01004213.1, on the reverse strand, counting down.
AGTTTGTAGTCCGAGAAGATTTAATGGGACTCGCTATAGGAACTCATGGCAGTAACATACAACAAGCCAGAAAGGTTCCAGGAGTTACAACCATTGAACTTGAGGAGGATACCGGTACTTTCAGAATCTATGGAGAGGTAAGGGGGGAACTTTGTATGAATCCTTGGAGCATTTCACTCTGTATCTGCTTTTAGAGTGGTGAGAGCTGTACCCAGAATTAAGAGCAGAAAACACCTGAGTTTTTGTGTGTCTTTGTGCGTGTTGACACTGTGGCAGCTTCTACTGCATATATTTGAAATACAAGCCTTTGTTGCAGTGGTGACCTCCATAAGGTGTGTTCTGTCCTAATCACTCCATTTTGCTGATGCACAAATGCTGTAACTGCACTGTGTATATCCCAGGTCAACCTCAGAGAAGTATCATTTCCTGCTATTTTACTTGATCATAGGTTTGTTTGGGTTTCTTTTCTCCCTCCTTATTGGTTCTCCTCCTCCCCCCTCTTTTTCATGTGTGTTTTGCTGTGTGGTGTCTGCTCCTCTGACCTAGCCAGTGTGTTAAAGCCTGTATCTATTGCTTCTAACTTATATTTTGGCAATTTAATGCTGCCTTTGGCAAAATAATGATTTGCTCCAAATCAATTCCATTTGTGTGAGTCTTCTGAATCTCACAACTACCTTGAAATGTAGCTGGTCCTTGGGCAAAACAAGGATCCATTCAAGAAGCAGAAGGCAAGTGACAAAAATGTCACTGTCACCAGGGCCCTGCCAGAACATATTTTGAGGGTTTTCATCCCATGTTAACAACTCTACAGGTGCCACTAACTGTCTGATGTTAACACTTCTGGAAGTCTGTGGTTGTCTCCTGTTTCGGGAATCTGAGATCTTGAATTCTGCTCCATCTATGTCGGGAGTAGAACCTGGTTGGGATCAAATATTCAGATGAAGTTGATCCTGTGGAGAGGTCAAACTTCAGTACTTTCCAGTATCTCTGAATTTCTGTGTCCTTTTTTTTGGAAGCCTTAAATGCTTCCAAGGTATCAGGGTGACAACAGATCCTTCTTTGATCTCCTACTGTAAATTGCATCTTGGTTCCTGAGGAAGAATTGGACAAGTTTAAATGCAGCGGAATGTCCAGTGTATTCCACTTTTGATCTCTTTCATGTGAATGATGTGATGCTGGAGCTTGTGGAAAGGTTATGACTGTCACCAGCCTCTTACAGAGGTGCACAGCAATGATTATAAATACCAGATGCCCCCTAACTAAAAATGCCTTTAGACACATCCAGCCTTGTCCTTCCTAGAAGTGATAAGTGCTTCTAAAAATGCCAGGCAGCTTAACTATTCCACATGATAAGGGTTTCAGCATCTGGCTACGCTTGCCTATTCTTTTTGCCTCTTTTCAGCTGCAGTGGGCAACCAGCCAGGCCCTAATGGCTGAATGCACAGGCAGACAATTTCAGGCTGAGATGTGTGGGAGTAGTGACCCAGTGTTGTTGACATAGCAGTCGCGGTCTGAGGGTTTCCCATTGCTGATGCTTTGCATACAAATAAAAGTTCACTGTTGCTCAGGGCCAGACTCTTTGAGGGAAGAAACATGAAGATAAATTTTTAAAAATACTGGAATTCTCTGTGGATAGAAGGAATTTGAACTGTATGGCATGCTGTTTATGCTTTTATCCCTCTCTGGTCAAGACCATTTTGATTTCAAGACCCTTTCCTGGTTACTTTCACTTCTGATTGTGATGCCTGTATGACAGACCACAGGCCTGTGAACTTCAGATTGTTTTGGAAACCTGTGCTTCCCACAGAGGGAGAGCTGTGTCAGAAACAGAAAAAGTCCTCTTAGACCTTCATTACTGTCAAAATGGAATTGCAGTCAATTCTTGTGCAGTTCTTAACACTGGTAGATGTGATGCTGAGTTCAGAAAAACACTGCATTTAATTTTTCTGTTAAACACTCTTTGGTAGCATGGAGGTGTCTTAATTGATTGGGCTACTGTATGAAGTAACAAGAGCATCAGTGGACATGTAGGCTGTAATTCAGAGTTAACAAAAGTAGTTGCTAGTGACTGGGATCCTTTGAGGTCTTTAATCCATGTTTCACTACAAGGAATTGAGAATACCTTGACTTGTCTGAGTCAGTTTTATGTGCTCACTCGTGTTGGAGTGTGAGTTACACAGGTTGTACTCATGTAAAAATCCTGAGTGCTCGTGATGAGGTGTAGAGAGGCTTATGGGTGGGCTGGAGAGCTCCAGCTCTGGCAGTTGTATATTTTCTTGGCCTGACTGCTTCTGTAAATGCATTCACTGTTCCTTCACCTTTCTTTAGGAAAGAATTGATAAACATACCTGAGGCAAGAACTCTTTGCTTAATTGTGTCTATTTGTGGAATTCAGTGAGGATGAAAAATTGCTAATGTGTTGATGTTTGTATCATTTGAGCAGCTGCCCTGAGAATGCAGCCTAACCTCTGCTCTTCACAGTGGCTTCCTGTTCATTTGTTTCTCATGCTTGATCACTGCTTTCATTATCTTGAGATCCAGTTTGTCCATGTTTCTTTTGCTAGCATTTTGACCTATTACACATTCTCTTCTTCTAGGATTTGCCTGATTTGATTAAAAGGTGCAGGAGCTGGTGGTATTCTTATTTCATGTGTTGCCTAGAAATGACAGATGAAAGGGCTGAGGCATTAGTGTAAAATGGAAATTGCGCTCTTAAGCTGTTGTTACTGACTAGGTGCTGATATTCCTTCTTTAATTCTACACTTGTGCTGTTGCTAATTTGAAGCCTTGTTTCTTGTTTCAGCATATCAATTAACTCAATTGATTTCCGTTATTTAATAATAAAGCTGTAAGAGAGCATTCACAGGAGTCCTCCCCAGTAACCAGAGCCACTGTCCTATCTTGGAAAGCATTGTAAATTAACTGTGGCCAGAAACCAGCATTCTGGAAAGAGAGTGCCCTGGTTGTAATATCAGTTGCAGTGTTTGCTCAAAGGCCCATCCAACCTGGCCTTTGAACACTTCCAGGGATGGGGCATCCATTCTGATATCTCAAAATGTCTTGAAATAACATGAAAAAAAAATGTTTTATTCATTACTGATGCTTTGCTTTTCTACTGAATTTTGTCTCTGGGCATTTTACTCAATTATTCCTTTATGATTAAGTTTAAAACTAGATTAATCTTGTCTCTATTCTTCTGTTTTTGAAAATAAGCTTGTTTGGAAGACTTGCAGCTGTTGCTACAAGGTTTTGTTTTTAACATGCTATATTCACAAATAAATTGCATTTTTTTAAATTCATTTCCAGACTGCTGAGGCAGTAAAAAAGGCCAGAAGTTACTTGGAATTTGTGGAGGACTTTATTCAAGTTCCCAGAAATCTTGTTGGTATGTAATACTGCTAAAACTTGAAAAGTTGGGGAAAGGGAGCCTAATCAGCATAACTTTGAGAAGAGGATATAGGTGCCAGTACAATATTTGATTTCTCCGTTTAAGTAGAAAGTGATTAATCTTTTAAAACTACAAGTATCAGAGAATTATTATTAAATTGGATATATTGTTGCTGCATAATACTTTATCAGGATATTAACACTTAAACTGACTCGATTCCAGACTTGTACCACCTAATTTAATGGTAATATTTGAAGTTCAGATTCTAGTGAAAAAATATGCTTTACCAAATTGACTGCTTAAAAGTGCTGAAACTAAGTTCCAAAGTTTAACCTGGAAATACTCCAGCTGAGTTGCAAGAATGACACAAGACAGTTCTCTTGTTACTGCTCCCTCCTGGGTTGAGGTTTGTCAGAGGTGGTGGTTGGATGCTGGTGAGCTCCTGTATAAATCAGCAGTGCTCATAGGTCTCAGCCTCAGTCTCAAAATAGACATTTTTCCATGTTGCAGCTTTATGAAGGTGTAGCATACTCTGCTAGGTTCTGTATTGAAAACCACCTAAAGGTGTGAGATTCATTTTGTTCCACTTCAAGACACAAATGTCTTCCCCTAGTCTGGTCTTCACAGGGGACTTTTTTCCTCTTCCCTCATTCTACTTCCTTTATCCTGCTTTTTCCTCAAGTCTGGCAGCTCCCTGCTCTCTGTGCCCAGCCTGTGGGCAGTGTGGGCATGGAGGCAGTGTTCAAGTTGCAGGTGTTGTACCTGATTGAACAGCTTGGATTATCCAGAGGGGAAATTAAAACCTGAGTTTTAGTCTCCTGTGGTTTGGTGCTTGGAGCCTGCATATTGTAAATAACATAGTTTAAGTAATTCATATGCAATCTCCTAAAACTTAGACTTTCAAGGTGTTAGAACTTGACCAGATTAAGGTACAGTGGGGTTTCATTTGTTCATTTGGTTTTTTTTTTTTTTAATAGGACTCGTGCAAATTTTGTGTCTCATGCAACTTACTGGTTTTCTCATCTACATAATGTTAAAGCTCATTTTAACATGCAACAAGTTAATCACTAGTTTGTATATTAACAAATTTTTTTCTGCAGTCTTGTTCAGTAAATTTTAATTAATCCAGGGATTTTTGCTAAACCTTATGTTCTACAAGTTAAGTTTTGGGGAGCTTTTGGAGAGCATTCATTAATGTGACTGTATCCCACATAAGAATCAGGGCACAAGTCACAGCAGTGTGTTCAACTGAAAATGCTGCTGTTAAACAATTACAGTACCAGTTTCTGATGAAGGCAAGTGTCCTGCCCACATCACCTGTGGGCACCCAGGTAAGCAGATAGATATTTAGCTACACTTAATGAAGACACCCAGCTTAAAAGAAGTTTAGTGCTCATCAGTGACTCCAGTACAGAAAGATAAAAACCCAAACCTGCTGAGCTGTTAGAGCTGTTGAGGAAGGAAACCAAATTTTTAATATATTTTGCATATTACTTTGTATCATGTTGATATTTGCTGAAAAGAACATTCCTTGTGGAGTATTCTGTCACACAGTTCTGGCTTTTACCCTTTTTCTAAGTTGTTCTGCCTTCCTTTGCCCCTACTTTAAACATAAATGTTTTTAAGTGCCAGACATCTAGCTGGGATGAAGAAATGTTTTCACATAACTTTAGTCTAAGAGCTAAAGTCTTGTAGTAAGGGACCCAAGGAGTGACCTTTTTTTTTTTTTTGAGATTTAAACATACAAGTTCTGAACAACCTTTTGGTTTAGATCCCATGAATGATGTCAAAATAGGTATTTTAAAGGTAATATGAAAAACACTGGTTGTACACAAGTCTCTTGTAAAGGCAGAATTTTTTAGGAGGCTTCAACAAATGTATAAGCCTATTAAAATGTTGGGAAATATTGAATGAGGGCACATGTGGAGTCAGGGGGTCCAAATAATTTTGACACATAAATTTAAAATAAGAATTTGCAAAACTCTTGTGCCTTTTTACTCTTGGTTTGGTTCTATTAGAAGCTTGTATGCAGTGGTGATCTTTGTCACTGCTTGTCATTCTGCATATAGAGAAAGAGTTTAATTTTGGAAGTTTTCACCTGTTTTCTCTGACATCGTGTGGGGGGTTTATATATAAAATATCAATAAACATGTTAAAATGTTATGCACACTGGTGCAAAATTAACCATTCTTGCCCTCTGAAGGAAAAGTTATTGGAAAAAATGGAAAAGTGATTCAGGAGATTGTAGACAAGTCTGGAGTCGTCAGGGTGAGAATTGAAGGAGACAATGAAAATAAGCTGCCCCGTGAAGACGTAAGTACTTCATTATCTCCTACTGTGACTAGGTTTTTATTTTCAAACCCAGTTTTATTTCACAATCTGGATGTAGAGAGCATTAGTTTTGAGCAGGCGTCTTGCAGTAGATTTTATGAGGTAATTCAAGGAAGGTTTTTTGCTGCTGATATAAGAGGTTTTTTTTTTTACTCTTTCTCCTATATGTACTTTGGCTACATAACTACTTTGGGATTTATAGTGTTATAAGTATCCACAAAAGGTAAAGTCCTGTAAAGGTGCTTGGTCTTGTGAAGTTGGTTTAATGAACCTCTGGGCACTTCCTAGTAAACTGGGGATACTTCTACACACCTGCTGTGATAAACTCACAGAGCATGTGTTGCACAGGGGAATATGAACATGGGATGTCAGGTTACCTCAGCTCCAGAATAGGTTGTTGGGAAAGCTAGACAGTGAAGCCCCTGCTGTCACGCCAGCCTGAGCTATTTCTAGTGTGTCTTTGCAGTCCAAGGCTCAGTTACTGCCTTTGTTTAGCTCACTTCTGTAATTTAAAACAGATCTCTTTATATAATTTAAACAGAAAGCATTGTTTTGATGATAATGTTCTTCCTGATAAAAAGCTTTGATGCTTTGTTTCTGTAGGGAATGGTACCGTTTGTATTTGTTGGTACTAAAGAAAGCATTGGGAATGTCCAAGTTCTGTTGGAATATCACATCGCATATCTAAAGGTGAGTGTGTTTCAGGACGGAGAATCTGTAGAGACAACTTGGGTTGAAGTAACAGACTTTTTGAACAACAGCTTTGGTGGGATTTGCAGTTGCTAAACTGTTCCTCAGTATATCACAATTTAAAGCTTGGTGCCTTGAGCCCACCCCTGGCCCGTGGTGGGCCTGTAAATACCTTGTCATGGTTACTTAGTGCTGTTGGGGTAGAAAGAATCAGACTGTAAAGAACAGTGGTTTAAGGGGCATTTGGGAACTAACACACAGTTTTTTCTCTGCATTCGTGTTCTGCTGTTCTCAGGTTAATGCTCTGTTGGGGTAGGATGGAATTTCTAATAGAACACACTAACACACTGTAGTATTAGAATAATTATCTGTTTCGATTGGTTTGCTTTGTGATGTTAATGGAGATAATGAGTTTGAATTGTGTTCCCTTGTCAGTTTGCTTTTTTTTTTTCCTAAATTTTACTGGAAGATATTTGCTGAATTGTAATTAAGAAAGGGACTAGCAGTCTTAAAGAAAAGTTTTCTGCATAGTGCTGAAAGAAAAAGTTCTTAGATCTCTTCCAAAACTCGGAGATAGCTCATCTTGAATTTTGTTATTTGTAGTCACCTTCCAGGTGGTGGTAACTCTCCTACAGGAATGATTATTTTCAAGATGACTGAGTGCGAGATGTTGTTTTGTGAAGGACTTTTGTCAACAATCTTTTCAATGTTTTTTGTTTCCTTTTATGTAGGAGGTGGAACAGCTAAGACTGGAAAGGCTCCAAATCGATGAACAGCTTCGCCAGATTGGGATGGGCTTCAGGCCTTCCTCTGCTCGAGTTCCTGAGAAGGAGAAGGGTTACACCACTGACGAGAGCACCCTCTCCTCCGTGCAAGGCTCCAGGTCCTACAGCGGGCGGGGCAGAGGCCGCAGGGGCCCCAATTACACGTCTGGTTACGGTGAGTGCCCTTGAGCGAGGCCTCAGGATACCTTTGAACCCAAAACCGTCTCTGGATTTCTTGGTGTTCAGCATACTTGAGTGAAGATAGGGTTGGAAATTCAGAATTGCCATTTGATTTTGTACATAGCTCAAAACACCTCGTTAGATTTGCAGTCTTGAATTTAAGTTTAAAACTGAAAAGATTAACAAACCAAACTCTGGGAGCATCTTGTGGTTCAGTGTTGTTAGGTAACATCATAAAAGGTGGGAAGGGAACTAAAGATGCTTTTCAGGAGACACAAATTTAAAAAAAAGTGAAGTTCGTATTATCTGTTTTGTTTGAGAAGGAGAAAAATTGCTTGTCTGTGGTCGTGGCCATCTTAGTAGCATATTTCTGAAAAGTAAACCAAAATTATTTAACATGGAGACAGCACAAAATCCTGTGGGTTTTTTAATGTGGTCAGGAACTAACTGGATTTGTTTTAAGGTGTAGTGAGGTATTGTGATGCATTTCTCAGTTAAAAAGCATGGTTCAGTTCCTGACAGGTGTGCACATCCCCAGCTCATCCAAATGGAGACACTGCATTTCAATACAGACATGTTTCACAAAGAAGGACAATGTTACTTTTTCAATACAGTAAATTACTCTGGATATCTGCATGTAGCTCATTTCTGTTAAAAAATCAGACACTTTCTGGGTTTCACAGTCTGTCCCTGGCTATAGCTTCCTGGATCATGCCATGTGTTAGTTGTGTTGATTCTGATGGTGATGTTTGTAACTTCACTTTTTATTATTTCCCACTGAAATGACTGAACTGTAAGGAAACTTGTTCGCTTTGCTTATATATACACACTCTGATTTGGAAAACTTAAATTTTTTTTTTCTCCCACAATGGCAAGAATCACATTGGAGCTGTATGGGTCTAAAACTTCATATTCCAGACTGGTTTAGTAGGAGGAATTCCTGGATACCTAAAATGAGTAATAGGTGTTGGCTTTTCAGGTAGTAAAAAGCCGTGTGGGTTTGGGTACTCGGAGATGGCCGGGTGTTACTGATGCTGTTTAATATAAACAGTGAAATTGTTCAAGCAGCATTACAGCATCCAGAAGGGGTTGCTTAGCAACAGCCATCGGCTATAAGGTGGCAAAGTTGTCCTTGGGAATTTCAGGGAAGTTGCCTAGAAACTGCACCAAATGCCTGCAGTCTGTAGACAAAGAGGAGACACTGCTTAATCCTTGGTTTATCTGTGTACAGAAATTACAGATTTGCTAATCTTTCAGCCTTTATTTCACATGTTAGTCCAAACAAACTTAGATTGAGAATGTTATTTAGGTAACTTCTGCTCTATATTTTATGTGTCCATATATTTTTATATATGGGTATATATAAATACTAAAATATATCAAGAATTATATACTTGTGTGTGTTTTAGTATTTTTATATATATATATATATAACCAGCCATGCTGGCTGGAATACTTCTGTGAAGATATGAAACCAGAATATAATCCCCAAATTAGTATTAATTTCCAATTTTCTTTTCCTTCTCATACAAGGTACAAACTCTGAGCTCTCTAATCCCTCTGAAACAGAATCTGAGAGAAAAGATGAACTTAGTGACTGGTCCTTGGCGGGAGAAGATGACAGGGAGAGCAGGCACCAACGTGACAACAGACGACGTCCTGGGGGACGAGGACGTAGCGTGTCTGGAGGTCGTGGGCGTGGGGGACCTCGTGGTGGAAAGTCATCCATTAGCTCTGGTACTGTGTTCCAAACAGATTTTGAATTGAGATTGCCTTCCTGACAATTTTCTGTATAACCTCTTACTCTTTTAAAATAATCCGTTCTTACATTATGATCTTAATACCCTGGGATTTCAGTGCAGTTGTGTGATAGTTGTGTCATACAGCGTGTTTTAGATTTTTGTTTATTTTCTGTTCATGGTGATCCTAATTACCTTTCTCTGCAGCTCACACATAATGTTATTAGCAAAGTTGGTAAATCTTTGGCATGTTGCCTATGGCTGCCTTCTGAGTTAAGCTTATGTTTAGATCCAGAATGAAAGAAGAAATCATTGACTGGAAGTTAGGTTTTATCAGAATCTGTGCTAACATTAACACTATAACAGTGTCAGAAGTACCACACAACCACAAAGAGTAGAAGGTGTGTTTTATATATTTAGCAGTTTTGAGTAAAAGGTCTCTAATTGTCAAGTGCCTGTTGCGGTGCCCCAGAATTGTTACTGTTAGGTTAGAGTCAGACGATCCAGTTTGAGATCAAATACTGCAGGTCTGTGTGTTACACCTTGGCTTAAGGTTGCTTTGTAGTTTGAAACTTTGGGACATGGCTGTAAGTCAGCCTGGAAATGAAGCTGCACATCACTACAGTATCTTAGATGGACGCTTTCTGTTTGTTCAGTGCTTAAAGACCCGGACAGCAACCCTTACAGCTTGCTGGATAACACAGAGTCAGACCAGACCGTGGACACCGACGCCAGCGAGTCCCACCACAGCAGCAACCGCCGCAGGAGGTCACGCCGGCGAAGGACTGACGAAGATGCTGTTCTTATGGATGGAATGACAGAGTCTGATACAGCTTCTGTTAATGAGAATGGTTTAGGTATGTAAATGGTTGGATGGTAGTCCCAGAGCAAGCTAAGGAAAAAATATGTTGTCCCTGTAAGTGTAGTGAAGCCCTTGTTTGTTTTTGTAAGTGATGAATTGTTGTTCTGTTCAAGGTTGCTGTCTGATTAAAGACTCCCTCCGTGGCCGTGCCATGGAATCTTCTGTTTACTGAGCTCCACTAGCCTTTTCATGTGCCTTTTTTGTAAAAACTGTCTGATGGAGACACCAAAGACTTGACTTGTTGTTTCCCATTGGTACTGCTGCTTTGATAGAAACAGTACTGTCAGATCAACGTTCTGTTTTGTCCTTGGTAACCTCAGTCTCGGTGTGGGAAAGCTCCTTAAGTAGCTGTTAATTTGTCTCTACCCAGCTTCTACTTAAGAACTTTCCCTCAGTAAATTCTCTCGATACTCACTGGGACAAGAATACAATCTGTTGCTTAATGTAGAAAAAAAAAATCTGGGTTATGTTGCTAAAATTTGACGTATGGTTACTTAATAAATGAAATCTGAGGTCATTAAGCACGTGCCTAAATGTTTTAATGAACCAAGAACAAAAAGTAAAATCTAGCTTTTGTGTTACTGTGTATGCTTTCAGTATAAAATTTTCTTTTAGCTTTTCTGTCTTACTTAGTCTCTGTCTTTAACAGAAGCAATTTTAAATGCCCCATGCTGAAACTGCTGAAGAATTTATTTATTTTATGATCAGAAATAGTTCATTATAAACTTTGCAATTGCAGATGATAGTGACAAAAAACCCCAGCGACGCAATCGTAGCCGCAGGCGTCGCTTCAGGGGTCAGGCAGAAGATAGACAGCCAGGTAATTCGAGTGGAGCTGTGGGTAATCTCAGGTCAAAAGCATGAGAGAATGTTGTGTCTGCTGTTTTACATAGAGCTGCATAATATCAAAAGGTTACTCAATAACTAATAAGACTACTAGATAAAGATGAAAGACATTTCTTCTACTAGGAAAACTTCTAAAATCTGTCTAATGAAACTAATTGATGTCTAACTTTTTGCTTGGACATACGAGTTACGCTTCTGATCCAGTTCTCACTGAAGTCAATGGCCAAAGTGCTGTTGAGTTCTGTGGTCCAGGATCGCGACAAACATGAAGGTTCATGGTCTGCACTCACTGCATCTGTGCGCTTGCACTGACTGGGACACAACCTTTTCAGCACCGGCTGAGCAGCAGTGTTGGAGGGGCAGGATGTGGGTCCTGGCAGAGCTCAGTGAGGGAACTCACGTGGGGTTTGCCAGCCCCACACCTGCATCACACTGCTGCTCTCAGTCCTTGGCTGTTGGGAATAGTTTAAGTCATCTGCAAATTGAGGGTGGGAAGGAGGAGGAATTTAAGTGAAATTGCATGTTTCCAATTTTTTGTTGTTGTGGCTTGTTGCATTTCTTTTGTGTGTACTAACACTTGAAATGTTAAAGGTGAACTGGCTAATTATCAATACAATGCCCTGTTTAGAAAATGCTTGTACATACACGGCGCAGGGTAGTAACAGAAGGTCTTCTGGATTGACAGGTTCAAAATTTCACCCATATTTGTCTTCCTTGTATCTGTAGTGCTCATACATTTGGTTAAGAAGAAAAAAGTTGTTTTTATTACACTAACTAAAACTTGGGGGAAGGAAAAAATCAAACACCCCACCCTCCTAAAAAACCTCAAACCCACATGTTTCTTCTCAACATTTCAGCTTTGTAGCAGTGATACAGATTTGTAAAGGGGCAGAAAAAGTGAAAAGGATTTCAGCTTTTACTTTTAAGAAACTAATTTCAGCCAGCAGCATAAAGAAATGTTAGTCATTTCTAGAAAATCATGCGAATTCTTTTAAATCTGAAGTATTCTAAGAACATAACAAAATTTCCCAAACAATATTTCTCTAGTACCTTTGTTAAAATGCTGTAATAGTTCAAAGTCTTCATAAATACCTCTTGAGTGTGAGTGAAATTAAGACAGAAGGAACTCTTCCCTTCTTTCCCCCCAAGTGCCAACCACTGTACTTCAGTCATTTAATTGTATCATTTGATTTACATTGCTGTATGTTACGGTTCCTTATACATAGAGGAATATTGAGAATGCACTGTGTGCATGAAACATGCTTCCTGTTTGCTGGTATTAGAGGAGTTGGGTACAGAACCTCATTTTAAAGAAAATGTACTTGGGCAGAAACTCCCTTGGGCCTTCACAGTTCTGGAAGGACCCAGTTGTGAGAAGTCCAATTACTGTAACAGAACAATTCATCTGTTGTAGCTCCCAGTCTGATTTGGATTTCATGCACAGTCATTCCTAAATTCAGACAAAGAGCTCACCTGAATATCTGATGCACTAATATAAATGGCTGTACAGTCCAGTAGGTAAGGCTTGCCAACCCTAATGTGCTGTAGCTTGTCACATACAAGTGTACATTTAAAGTTGCAGTATTCTGAAGATAGAACTGAGTGTTGGTGTGGTTACAGGAGGGCAGGATCAGACTACAGGCTACAGAACGTGTGCTGAGGTGGTAAGGAGAGGTCAGAGAAGCCCTGGCCAGCCGCAGTGAGCGCAGCTGTACTGGCACGGACACGGCCGTGCTGCTCCTGAGCTGGGCTGGCTCCAGCAGCACTGCTGTGTCCACACACCCCACAACAGCCACACCTGAGGCAGGGGACAGTGCTGATTGGCACAGTGCTGGTGGCACTCTCAGTACCCCAAGGAGGACAAGTTCCCTTGCCAGTTGCTTCGTGACGTAACAAAGATTTGATGCCGCGTCATCCTAAGTGATACTGGGCTCTGACCTGCCCCAGTTCTGGGCACCATTTAACTGCCTTCATTTCACTTCATTTCATTTCATTAGTGTGAAATTCTGCACTACTCAAGCTAATAAAACCCCAGTGACACACACAATCTGTAGTTCAAAGAGCCTGCAGCCAAATCTCTTCAAACCTAGTACAGAAAGCCCTTCTCAGTAAAATTTGCAAGTGGACCAAACTTTCTGTTTTATTAAGAGTCCACCTTCAGATCATTGTTACCACCGATTTTAGTGAAAATTGTTTTTAACAGCAGAAACAAATTGATCCTTGCTGTGTGGTTGATAACCTGTAAGTGTGAAGGCCTTTTGTGAGATGTCTCCCAGTTAGAGCATAACTTGTGCAGAAAAGACATGAAGGTTCATGCTGAATTGACTGCTGATGTGAGCATCACTGTGATTTTTTTCCTTGAACAGTAACAGTAGCTGATTATATATCACGAGCTGAATCTCAAAGTAGACAGAGAAACCCTCCAAAGGAGACAGTAGCCAAAACCAAGAAAGAAACGGTAAGATTTTTTTAATGTGCATTTCCTTTTTTTCTCCTCCCTTGCAGCAGAACAGTTAAGGAATGAAGGCTTCAGGTAGCTCGCCCTCATTTCACTACAAGTGCATTTGAGTTCAAGAATAAATCATTAAAAGCAAAAAGGGCCCACAGTAAACAGAACTGACAATGACTATTGTTGCAGATTTTAGGGATCAAATTAAGTCTACACATCTTAAAATATTGCACTTAGTAATGTTGCATTATGTAATAAAATGGGAAAATTGCCCATGGTAAGTCTTGAGAACTAACCCTTAAAACATGTTAGGGATAGAGGATACTATGTGGCATTTTTAGTGACTTGTATAAACTATTTTAGAAGGAATTAATTTTACAAAGATTGTATGTTTTAGATCTTTTCTCTTTAAAGGATCACAGTGGCATTACATTATCCTGAAAAATAATCAGAACTGAATAAAGTAGAATTCCTTTACTTTTCAAGTGACAGTGTATTGCCACAAATTATCTCTGAGTTCAGCTAAGAAAGATCCATTAACAAAAAGCCATCTTGCTATAGACTTCAGAAGTTTTTCAGTGAACTCCTTCATGGGCTCAGACAAAGAGAAATAAATAAGCATTTTGGGTGTGCTGGGGGTGTGCAGTCCTGGGGTTACATTGGCATGATTTCCTGCAAGTGGCTGATACAGAAGTATCCCATAAACGACAAGGTAAGTGATCAGATGCTCTAAATGATACAGGCACAGACAGACAAGAGGTGTTTCCTCTTGCAAAGCTGCTGTGTGAGCCAGAGGGAAATTGAGATTACACTCTGTATTGTTACGGAATTTTTAATATTCCCCTGTTCTTGTTTTTGCAAGGCAAAAGATGCGATTGACGAAAACAGCCCTTCTGAAAAGGCAGTGAATGGTCCTGCCACCACCTCTGGGGATGAGCCTTCTAAACTACAGCACAGCCCTGATGAAAAGAAAGTCACTGTTCAGGAGGATGGAAATAATCAGGAAGAAGCAGTGCTGAATGGTGTTTCATAAACTGAAGTTCCTAGTTTACAGTTCTTTTACATTACATTTAAAATAGTGCTTGTATAAGCTTGCCAAAGATAGAATATGGATCGCCAGTCTTGACACCGCACTTTCAGTTCCTCCATTTTGGAATACAGAAAGGGGAGGGATCCTGGAGAAATCATATGTTAAACATACTTTGACACCTACTGTGTTATAAATATATCATCAGATGTGCCTTGAGATAGTATATGTAACATTTAAATAAACAAAATTGCTGGCTATAGGAAATGTTATTTTGTTTTCAAAATACGGCAAAGATGTGAGGGGGATCCCTAACATAATACTCTTTATGAAAGCATTAGCTGCTTTTGTTACATTTTTAATAATATGCAACCACTTCTTCACCTGAGGAATACTAGAAAGAAATGCAGTCTAAAATATTTTGCACTGAAATGTAATTTCTCCATTAGTTTAGTCTGGAAACTGGTCTGTTTTAATACATGTTTTTTAAATGCTGTATGTAGAGGAAAAATCTGCAGACCACTGGAATACATTTGTTAAATTCTCATAATCTGCAGGGATACTGGGTGACATTGGCAGTGACTGTTCTACATTGAGGCTTTGTTTGGTTTATTTATTAAACTGTACAGTATTTAAAAATCAAACATAGCTTTAGTTAACACTAAGCTGAATTAGTCATGTCCATTAAGACATAACCTGAACTACTGAAAAGATCAATTTCCAGAAAGTTTATTCTGTATAAACTACATATGTTAGTCCTTAGTAGAGTATTTTTATTTTTGTTTTGGTTGTTTGATGTGCAATATGTTTTTTTTGTATGCTGGTAGTAAAAGAAAATAAACTTTGATCTTCCATCTGTTGACTGTTTCTATCAGAAATTTAAATTACTATTGACTTTAAGGTTTTCAAGCTGTTAACTAACAATGGAAACCTACTTGTGAGGCAGCTTGAACCTCTTTTTCATAAGAGTTTCTAACATGCTGATCTTCCTTTTGTTAAGGTGATGATGTCAAACAGCAGTTAAGAGTCTAAAAACCAGACTCCTTATCTTGGAGAATTGCATAACCTGACTAACATATATAGGAATTAATGCAGATGTAGTTGTTGGTAAGTTAAAAGTATGACACACACCCAGCTTTCCAGGCCATGAGCCAGAGTAAGGAAGCACAAAACAGGCGTGGAAAAACATCTGGATCACAAGAACGTGTAAGAAGTCACAGCAAAGGGTAGCTTTGATGTTGTACTGACTTGAATTTGTCTTGCCTGCTTTTGTCAGAAGTAAGGACAAAACCAGAAGTTCTAAACCAGCTGCTCTATGTGGTAGAGCTGCAGCAGAGATGTCCGAGGCAGGGACCTGTGTGCACTTGGCACGTCGAACTGCCATGCGGAGGTTCCCTCCCGCAGAACACACAGTTAAACATTGTAGCTGAAGTGTGCACAAGTATCTCAGCTGATGGGCCAGGCACAGGACAGGAGAAAATTAAAAAAAACAGGGAATGAAAGAAACAAGAGCTACGTTTAATAAGTCAGTAGTAGTTGGCTGGGAAATGCTTAAGTACAGAAACATTCTCCATATGGCTTGGAATGTGCAGACTCCAGGACTCTGCATGGTGGTGGTCCAGCTGTCCATCACCCTGCTTTAAATTCTGTAGCTACACAAAATTACTGCCTTGTGGGGGAGGTTGTAAATGTTACCTATTTGATCCTCCTGAAGGCACAGAACTAACTCATCCACAGCAATGCTGGGGGCACAGCAGGCAGCACTCACAGGATGAGATGCTTCCAGCGCACTTCCAAGTCCAGGTTCTGGGAGTGAAAGCTCTCAACCCCACTGTGTTTATGACCAGGTGGCCATTAACCCCCACAGGTGCTGTGCAGTGTTTTACCGTAGTGGCAGAAACACTGGGAAGATTCCTGGAGTATGACAGAGCTCCCTGGCCCCAGCTGAGATCCTCACAGGCTGCTGGGTGTGAGAGGCTTCACAGAGCACAAATCCAGCTCAAGTATCCTCTGATCAATGTAAAGAGTTCCTGTTGCCTAATCACCATAAATGCAAACCTCACTCTGTGAGCTCTGGCTTTGTAGTGTACAACAACGTATAAAACTACAGGACTTTTCTTACAAATATGGAATTTATTAAATGCTGTTAAAATCCGTCAAAAACTAAAAGTTACTAAAAAAATCTGGGACGTTCCAGATCCATCAGTAACACTTAACTAACCTTGTTTTTCACAAGGCAAGGACAAGGGAGTACATTGTTTCCAGTGGTTTATTTCTGCAGGCAGAGACAACCACACATCTCTCCCAGCTCCTCCCGTCCAATAAATCCTCTTGGTTTTTCCACCCCCTCCCCAAACAGGTTCACTGTGCTAATTTTAGCAGATGGAAGAGCAGCAGCATGAACTTTAAACAGGGCCAGTTCAACAGAAATTAGGTAACAGCATGTGAGTCTACCTGTGCCTGGTAACACACACTGGCCACACCAAGTTACTGCTCTCAAGCGCTGAAAATATTTCCGAGTGGCAGATTTTGCTGCTTAATAAGGAACAGCTATGAAAAAAATCTTTAAGCCTCACTCCCTCACGTATTTCCAAAAAAAAGTGACTAAGTCATGAGGGAAGTACCTCCCTGGGTTTGTATTTCCAGCTTCATTTATATTAAGTCAAAGACTGACATTAGAACTTTTCTTAAGCCATTTATCAAAAATAATCATTTGCAGGGACAAACCCTCTGAATGAGTGATTTTCCTTCTCACTCATTTTTTAGCTTGGTCTTCCAATAGATCCTTAGCTTCATTGATTTTGGCTGCTACATATGGAGACCCACCTAGAAGAAAGAGAACCTCAAATCAGATGAAAAAAACCCAACATTTATCTTCTGTGTTGATAATAATGCCACAGGACACGGGTTAAAAAAGCATGGTCTGAGGTTCTGCCAGTTAAAGAACAAACTGGTTGTGACTGAAGGCACCTAAGTTCACTCACAGTCACCGCAGGAGCTCAGTGTCAGACCACCCATTCCTGTTAGGCTGCTTTTAGTGTACTGGAGTGGGTTTTGCTCCGGTTAAGTCAGTCATAAATGAATTGGTCACTCCTGACTTAGCACAGTCTGTGGTGAATACAGAAGCACTGAACTAACAGGTCTGCAGATAACCCTGCCCAGCACAAAGTGCTCCTGTACCAAGGGACCAGTTCAGTTTTTAAACAGGGCAAAAAATGACTTAGGGAGACTGAGACAGAATCCACAGTGCAAATGCACCAAAATTGTAAAGCCATGAGGTACAACGACTGTGTTGGTATCTTATATACCATTAATTGCACTATAGTTATTCACCTGAAGCTTAATTTAACGTGTTTAGGTCACGTACAACACAAAATGCTATTTTTAGGTTCTGCATATACTCAGTAAGGTCAATTTTGAAGGTAACTTTCACTCAGTATTATCTGTGAAAGGCATATCCCCATGGATTATTTTAGATTTTGGTGCATAGAAGCAAGGAATTCAACAATCACTTTAAAGGAAGCCATTTTACCTTTTAAGCGACAATTAAGAAGTTAAATGTCAAACACCAGCACATGATTCTGACTCACTGAACTGAATTTAGAACAGGTATAGATGCCTTCAGTTACGAACTTTGAGCATAACTAGATTCTGAGCCTTCAGAGTACCACAACCAGGAATATTTCATAGTTTAATGTCTTCAGCAGCTGCAGAAGGCTCAATACCTTCCATTTATGGTGCACTCCCGAGGCATTCACATGAACTCAAACTCACAAGTGGTACATAAAACACACAAGGGTACTCTGGGTTTTCATCTAAAATTAAGGCGATTTTAAGTCTCATTTTAACAATTCATGTTCTAATCTGATATTCACAGAAGATACAGCAGGTAACAAACTGACCTGCTGAATCTGTCTGCTTGCTTTTAAAACATTCACACAAATATATGCTCTACACCCACGTGGATTAAGGCACCCTAAAATTTGTTTTCACTCAGTTTTCTGTGGGTTTTTTAGTAGCTGAGGTGGTTATGTATCACTCACTTCTTCCATACACAATTCTATTCATCTGTGTTAAAAACATGTATTAACTAATCAACATGACTTAATTTCCTTACCTTTATCTGGATGATTCAGAAGCATGATCCGTCTATGAGCTTCTCTAATTTTATTTCTGTTGGCTGTAGGGCTTTGAAAGAGAGAAAAAAAACTGACTTTTGAGTCATGAAATTCCCCAGATTGTCAAAAGGTGTCTGAGAACAAGTGAGCACTGTCTTACCCATAAATTCTCTAGCTGATATGTTTCTCTTTTCCTACTACTGATACGTAGTGTGTAAGTCCTGGAGAAGCTTTCTAGGGTTTTTCTAAAACACTGTATGCTGAAAAAGACATGCTACAGCATGTCTAATAGGGTGGGGGTCATACACACAGTTAAAAAGAAACAGAACTATGTTGTAACATTTTTATTGGGAAAACTTCCTAAAGGCTGTAAGACAAAAAAAATTTGCGTGATTTATTAAGGTAAAAAAAATACAAACCCCCAAAAAACTTCACAGTTGGAAGTTCTTATTTGACAGATTTGTGTATTTGGCCTTAAGCGCTTTGGCAGAGATTGCCACCATCAGATCTACAACGTTCCAGATGTAATGAGTTTATTCCAGATACAAGAAGTGGGTTTGCAGCACCTTCACACTGCATCCACCTGAAATTCCCCAGCACTGACAGGAGCCATGAGGAAACAGCAGAGCTGTGTTCCCCACACTGAGTGAACCCCAAAGGCTTCCTGAAATGGCTTATTTGGATCACATGTGCCTTTGGAATGTGTGAGGGAATTACAGATGTCTGGAAGTCCACAGAGAATTAGCTTCAACCAAGCTAAAGTGCAGCAAAGAACCCCCAAAAAGCACAGAAAATCCTGAACAGCCACTTCCTACTTCCTGACTTGGCAGTGACACTCCCAAGGGATGCTAGGCATTGGATGACAACCTTTCCAAACAAGACCAGCAGCGAGGAGCCACCACTGCCTTCTGTTCAACTTTCATTTCTGATAAATTCCCTTTACCTCACTCCCAGTATTAAAGCTGCTTCTCGTTTAGTCATTTTGGGTTCAAATCCACCTCTGTAATAACCACTGAAGGCCTGAAAGAGAAAATGTATTAGTTTAAGAAACACTAATTTCTAGGTATCATTTAAAACCACTCATTACTGCTTTAGTAGCTGCTGAGTTTTTAGTCTGTGAAAACAGCAAAACTTCTGCTGCACTTGTAATAGGAAATTCAGTTGGAGTATCATTATTTAAATGGTTACTTAAATTTGCCCAAACAAATTCTCTATTAGCCAGTCACCACCAGAATTGCTACAATTAATTGTTGTTACTGACAAAATACAGGAGAAAATACAGCAGTGCTATATAGAGCTATAACAGTCCATAGTTATTTCACCAAGTAAAGTTTTAAATAAAAAGATGCTACTGAGAAATAAAAACTTACAGGTTTCGGTAGGTTTTGAAGGGCTTGTTTTACCTGTGGCTCCATTTGCTTCAAAGCTTTTACCGCATAGCGACCTTAAAGAGACCAGCGTTGACTGGGGTTAAGTATAGTTCCCTGAACATTTAGCAATTCAGTGCAACTGGTAACTTGTGGATTAGAATGTGGAATAAACTCTTTTGGGACATAAAACAGTAAGAACTTTGATCTTTCGTTTAATTACAGCCATTAATACAGGCTCTCCCAAAAGAGTGTCCTGTACCAGCTGTTAAACTACCTTGAAATCAGCCCTGAAGCACGGGTAGGTACAACGGGCCGTGCGAGTACAGCTGGGTGCTCAGTGTCCGCCCGTCCCCTACACACCTGCGAATCCAGCTGCCGCTACGGCCAGGCCGACCGCCACCATCGTGCTGGCCTGCATGGGAATGAACACACACAGCGCTTGTTTACCGAAGGAGAAGGGAGCGGCCCCGCCGGCACCGCGCACAGCGGGTCGGACACACAGCCACCAGCCCGACACGGCACAAGCGAGCGTGACACGCTGAACTGCGGGCACGGCGCCCTCGGGGACGCGGCGAGAAGAGCGGGGCGGGGACCCCCGAGCTGTGGGGGACGAGGGGAACCCGGCCCGGCGGCGCCGCGCTCGCCGCGGGGTCTGCGGGGCCGAGAGCGGAGCCAGCGGCCTCTGCGGGCCCTCAGAAAGGGCTCGACAAGGACCGGCCGAGCCCGCGGCCCCTCGGGAAGGGCGCGGAGCCGCCGGGCCGGGCACGAGCGGCCCCCCCCCACTCACCATGTCCGCCCCGAGCGCGGCCCGACCCGCACCGCCGCAAATGCGCCGCGGCCGCTGCCGTAAAGCGCGGGGCGGGGACGGCGCCGGGAGCCGCCCGGGAGCGGGCGGAGCCTGAGGGGGCGGAGCGGGGACGGGGACGCGGACGCGGACGGGGACGGGAGCGGGGATGGGGGCTGCACAGAGTTACAGCGTTGTGAAAGTGATAGTACAGGCCTTACTCTTAACGTAATCAAGTGATTTCGCCCCTGATCTAGAGGCTTCTCACACGCCAGATTCGCTTTTTAAAAATAAAAATAGTTTTTCAGTCCTTCCTGAGGTGAATGCGTCCAGTTCTGGGCTCCTCGGTACAAGAAACACAGGGAGCTACCGGAGAAAGTCCAGTGGAGGCACAAACGGGATTTGGGGTCTGGAGCATCTCTTGTGAGGAGAGGCTGCGGGAGCTGGGCCTGGTTAGTCTGGAGAAGAGAAGACTGAGAAGGGATATCATGAATTCATATAAATATCTCCAACGTGGGGGCCAAGAGGATGGTGCCAGACTCTTTTCGGTGTTTCCCAGCAACAGGATGAGGAGCAATGGCCCTAAACTAAAAGAGAAGTTTCACCTCAACATGAGGAAAAGCTTATACACACTGAAGGTGGCAGAGCACTGGGACAGGCTGCCCTGNAATTCATATAAATATCTCCAACGTGGGGGCCAAGAGGATGGTGCCAGACTCTTTTCGGTGTTTCCCAGCAACAGGATGAGGAGCAATGGCCCTAAACTAAAAGAGAAGTTTCACCTCAACATGAGGAAAAGCTTATACACACTGAAGGCGGCAGAGCACTGGGACAGGCTGCCCTGGGAGGTCATGGAGCCTCCCTCTCACCTGGACGCTTTCCTGTGTCCCCTGCTCCAGGTGACCCTGCCTTGTTAGGGGGGGTTGGACTGGATCATCTCCAGAGGCCCATTCCAACCTTGACAATTCTGTGATTCTCCCATTTTTCCCGTCTTTTATCCCGGTGCTCTGCTCCCCGTGTCTGACCGCCCCGTTTGCCCGTGGGCTGCGCTCTCTCCGCCTCCTGCCGCGCTAATGGAGCCGCCCCGCTGTGCTGTCAGGGCTGACCAGCGCGTCAGGCACCGGCTCCACGCGGGCAGGCGCAGGGCTTTGATTGCTGAAGATTGCTACGGAACGAGGGAGAATTACAGGCATGGCACTTGTGGTGGAATGTTATTAATAACATAGTGTCATCTGTTAATAGCACTGTGTCGTACGCAGCACAGCAGTCGAGTGTCCGTCTGTCTGTCCATAGCTCCGGATTGAAGGTGCAGTGTGGGAAACTGAGTAACACAGCGGGGAGACCACGCCAGCCCTTAGCCCTGAGGTCCTGCTGCAAATGTCAAAGATCAAGGCTCAGAGTCCTGCTGTCTTGCTGACACTTAGTGAAAGCTTTTCTGCCATCCCCGGTGCTTGTAAAAAGTGTCAGTGACCTCGGGGGCCACCAGAGAACCCGGTGGCCAAAGCCAGCTTCCTTTTGTCTGCTTGAGGTCTAGGATTCACAAGCCCTAATGCAAGCAGTTTAGTGTCAGAGCTGACCACTGGCTGAGAAACTTGTAATTTTGCTGGCTCTTGCACTGGAAGACTGAATTTTCCTTCCTTGCTGTATATTTTCTGTGAGTAATGAGCACTTTGAATGTGTCATAATTTCACTTTGCACTTGAATTGCTTTTCTCACTAAAATTTCAAGTGCCTGATTTAATATCTTCTAGGGTAATGTTTCCAGGGGTCTCCTGTCTCTTTCCTTTCCTGTCATTCTAGTAACACTACAAGGAAATAACCTGCTTTAAAATGGATGGAAGAAAGGTTTTGGTTAAGGTACTTGAACTGTTGTACAAGTGTTTCCTGAGGTGGAAGTAAAAGGAAACTTTTATGTTTGATAAAGAAATTGAATCCATTCATTGCAGAGCACAAGGCCCCTGACAGCCTGTAAGACGTGTTCAAATATGGAAAGGGGAGCCAGCGAGCAGAAAACCACTAGATGATTTACTGGGGAAAAAAAAGTCCCCTCAGTAAAAGTAAAGGCATACAGGTCTAGTATATAGAAGAAGATTTGGTTTAAGGGTGGTTTCTTCTTTGTCCCTTTTCTATCAGTAAAGGCCGTTCAAAGAAACCAAAACCACGAGAACCAAAAAAAGAGGGTAATGACTTTACTAGAGTATGGCTAGAATTTAATTTTTCATGTCATCTGAACAAATAAGGTTTTTGCATGAGGTTTAATTCTTCTATCTTGAAAGAACCTTTTGCTAGATCCAGATCTTAGTGACCTTCAGGAGAAAACTATCTGAAAGGGAATTTTATTTTATTTCTTTCCTCACTCTTCCCAGTCCCTGTTCAGAGGAACTGGTAGCTCTGTTGGCAAAGGGGCTTTTGCAAATTTATATTTAGAGGTTCTTTCTGTAGTGAAATGTCTCATTTTTAGAGAAAAAGGACAAGCATAATGAAATGTTCAAACTGGGCTGGTAATGGGTTGATAATATATCTAATTCTTCTCCTGTGAAAGCCCTTTAAAGAAAATCCAGAAAGGGAGATCTTGGGAGGCCTCTGCTTGCTTAAGAGATTTCATCTTTATCAAGGAGAAAGGAAAATTAGTGGGAAGGGCTGGTAAGAGTGGAGGTGGGATGGAGGAATTTGCATTACTGGTACATGTAATATACCAGCAACTGGACAAGACTGAGCCTAGGGGTGGAATAATTTGATTTTTATTATTAAGTGAAACAATAAGGCATTTCAAGATGAAATGTCATAATTCCTTTAAAGCATGCTGTATATATTTTTACTCTGAGACAACTCAAACTTTGTTTCTTCCCACAGTTGTGCTTCCCTCTCAGAGCTAAAGGAGAACTAGATGTGTCCCAGCTTGGACATCATGGAGAGTGAAATCAAAGATCTGTTTGATTTGTCTGGTGAGTTCATTTTACAACACCTTATTCCTCTGCATCTTCTATTGCTCAGCCTTGTGGTGGGGTACGGAAGGTCATTCCCAGCAGTGAGTTCTAATGGGCTCAAGCAAAACAGGTGCACTACAGTTTTTATCTCTTCTGCAGAATGTCTGTATTTGAAATCAGGAGGGAGGCAAAATTAGTCAGTGTTTGAGAAATACACTCTCAGCTGGAGTATGCAACCTTTTATTTTGCCTGTGTTCCTAAACTATTCCCTTTCTATAAGCCAGAGAAACCCTGGAGCTTTTGTAGTTTCTTCTGTCAAGTGTTTAACTCTACTGCTTTCTTCAGGTTTTCACTCTGGGGTTAAAATATCTCATGACAGAAGATTATATTGGAAGCTTTATCTTATAGGATGATCCAAAGCAGCTGGTACATGGTACATAAAGAAACTTTTCCATTTAAGAGATCCTTTCTGCAGAAATCTGGCTGTACTTTCTCTTAACTGTGTCTTCCACAAACTGAACAGAAGGTGAAATAGATAGCTGTGCTTTCAGAATGTTTGTGGTGTAGCTGTCAAATGCCTCTAAGGCTGTTAAACATTTGTTTAAGTCAAAATCCCAGTTCTGTGTTCTCACGTGCACAGCTAGCCAAACCTGACACTGCTTCTTCCTGCATGTGCAGTGACTGGACTACCGAGCTGTTGAAGGCTTGCAGACCTTCTACTTGGGGCGCCAAGACACAGAATTTCATAGGCATTTTTAACACATTATTTTTTAAAGATATATATGATAAAAACTAAATTTAGATAGAATATCTTGGGGATTTCTTTTCCCTGTGATCTTTATTCCCGTTTTTCCCCCATACTCCACCTTCTTTGGCTATGCCAGTCTGCCGTTTATAATTTTCATCTCTCTTTTCTTTTTCTTTTCATTTGTCCTTTTTCAAATTCTACTCTCTTTTTGTGTGCCCAACATCTGTACCAGAGTACAATGCCACACTCTCTTACCTGGGGCTAAATGACCTTGGTATATGTAGCATCACTCTGTCATTAAACTGATAATCATAATTATTAGAGCATAGTGTGGATGACACTAATTATAAAGTGAGATTCTCTCACTTGGTAAGAGTGGTTGTGGATTTTCTAATCAAACAAAGCGAGCTTTCACTGCACTTTGACAGCAGGTGTGAAGTACATGTGGCTGGCAGGTGGCATATCAATGTTCCTGGTACTCACAAGAGAATC